>VXBO01007340.1:412236-422586 GCA_013400135.1 Rhinoptilus africanus
CTGGTGGGAGGTGTCCCTGCCCAGGGCAGGGGGGGGCACTGGGGGGGCTTTAAGGTCCCTTCCCACCCAAACCATTCCATGATGGAGTGGACCCCAGGGATCCCCCAGCAATGGGGGGGTGAATTGCAGGTCACACCACTGCCCTGAGAGCACAGACCTGGCCCAGCTGCTTCCCAGTGAGACCTTCCCCATCCCTGGGGGCAGGTCGGAGCTCGGTTTTTAAGCAGTCCCAGAGGGGGGCGGGTTTCACCTTTGATTAATCTTAGGAGGGGGGAAATGCCCCCAGTCCCTGTGTGTGGTGCCGGAGGAGTGACAGAGCCCTGGGCTAAAGGGGGGGCTCACTAGACATTTAGCACCTACGGGTGGTGCCGGGGATGGGAGGCTCCTCTGCCCGGTCCTGCTGTGGCAGAGCAGGGCGCTTCCCTGCCCTCCGCCTGCGCGGGCTCCTTGGGCTTCTGTGGCCATCACCAGACGCACATGTGGCCAATGGTTTCATGGTGATGGCTCCCAAGGCTGCTCCTGGGATCCCTGGCACTGCAGAGGTCAACGGATCAGCTGACCCCCCCGGACCCTCTGCATGTGCAATTAATTTGCACCAGTGAGAGATGTGAAAATTAAACTCCCCACCCAGGTAATGGATCTGGCAGCCGCTCAGCCTCCGGGAAATGCCTTGCAGATAGGGAGGGAGGGGGGGTTGCCAGGAGACCCCCCCACCCCACTCAGGGACCCTCAGCATGTCCTCGAGACCGAAGCTGCATCCTTGGCTCCAGCATCCACCGCTCATTCCGCCTCCAGCGCGCGGCGCGCTCCAGCAGGCTGTGGCAGACTGTTTGCCATCAGTAAGCCAAGGAGGGCGGGGGGAACGTGATGTATTGAGTAATTTCAGCTCCCAAGCACAACTGGGGAAATGATGATGGCGTTCTCAGACAACAAGAGGCTGGATTCTTTGAGGATGCCGGGAATTACTGCTGTGGCCTGATGCCAGGCAGTTGCCCGGCCATCTCCTGCCATCGCCAAGGGCAGATTTCTGCTGTGTCTTGTGGGGTTTCCCTCTCCTGCCCTTGTTGCTTCATCTGTTGTCGTTGGTGCAAATGTCCCCATCAACTCCGCAGCCCCAAGCCACTAGCACCTTGTTGTTAAGCCCCATTTCTCAGAGCTCTCTGAGCAGGCACAGCAGGACCCAGCTCGTCCCAAGGAGCCCCAGAGATAATCTGTGCCTTCCACTGCGTCCTCGTTAGACCGGCATTCCCCTGAGAGATGGTTCGGAGGAGGTTTCCTAGACCTTCCCTCAAGTCCAATGGTTAGCAGAGGACAGCCAGCCTTCCTTTTTAAGCTGGGGTGTTGATCTGACAGAGCAGAAGACTCAATTGCACAGAGCCCCGAAGGATAATCTGCGGTCATTCTGCCTCCCGTTAAGACATGAATTTCATTTCCAGAGGGCTGGATCCTGAATGATACTGAGCACTTCCTTTTTTTTTTTTTTTTTTATAATAGATGGACCGATCTATAGACATTAAATAAGAATGAGCAGTTTTCCTTTTGCCTGCTGATGTATAAAAAGTGTTTGTGTGAGGATTAGGGAGCAGAGGTGGGAAACATCTTTATCTGCTAATGATCCTGTGAATTATACATGTTTAGTATTCAGGCATGTGAAGAGGCAAACATAGCCGTTTTTCTGTAGAATGACCTTTACCAGCAGCCAATACATTTACATTTAATTTAGAATTACAATTATTAGGTCAACTTGGGAGCAAGTGGAACTTACATTTATGGAGAAGAGAGGAAAATTGGTGTTCCTGCCTTGAGCCAGCAAAACGCCAGCTTTCTCTTAAATAAACCACTCAGACGTGATGTCTGGCAGGGAGCCAAGCAGCATCCCAGGGGCAATGCGAGCGGCATCGCTTGTGTGTGTTGGCTGGATGAAGTCTGGGGACGGTGGTTTGACCCAGCGCCCATTGAAGCGTGGCGCGGGCTTTGGTGGGTATTGATCCAGGGGCTTCCATCGCCCGCTGCTGCACGTTGGATGAAGCCAGAGACAGGACTGTGTGGCCAAGGGGCACAGTCTCCGTTTGGATAGCGAGGTTACAGCCTTGGCTTTGGGCTGTCCTCCTGCAGCAGAGCATCTGCCTGATTAGGCAGCGATTTTGCTGGGGTTCCCGTGCGTGGCAGTAGCATCACCTGCACTGAGGGGTTGGGGTTGTCACCGTTTGGAGGAGGTTTTCCTGGATGGAGGGGGACCCAGCAGGACTGAAGGCATGATGCTGTCCCTGCCCTAGCTTTTGCCATGCTCTTGGCAAAGCTCTTCACTTGACACCAGTCTGGGTGCTTCCCAAGGCCAGTTCCCTTGGGGATGGGACCCTCCTCCATCGGAAAACGCTGGCTTGCTTGGCTCCTTGGCTCTCCTTCTACCAAAATGGAGGTAGTGAATCACCAACCCATCACCCACAGATGAGCGAGCAGCAGTGAATGGGGCTGAAGGGGTCAGGTCTGCGATCGGGGGGGCGGGGGGATGGATTTTCTGCTGTTTCATATGCAGGGTTGTTCACCCCTGTGTCTCCAAACCACGCTCTCTGCCAGCAGCCTCAACCTGGCTGAGGTTCCTCCTCCTTGCCTGCATCCCTCTGCCAGCCCAGACAGGGTCCCTGGCACAACATGCTGCAGGCTGTGCTCGCCCTGCCTATCGACTGAGAAAGAAGCTCTTAAGGGGCTAAATCTGAGCCCTGGGGACCAAATCTTGGCCAAAGCCACACTGCAATGGGAGCAAGTGCCCAACTGTGACCTGGAGCAGATCCTGTGCTGGCCCCCACAGACCCCAGGAGGAAAGAGACATTGGGGAAAGCAGCATACGGTCTCCACGCTGTGTCCGCCTGTCCTTTGCGCAGGTGCCTCTCTTGCAAGCATCTTCTTTTCCAGCCCAGCTCCCATCCTCCCTCCTCTGCTAAACCTCTGTGAATGCCTTGAGGCACGAGGCAGGATGTGTCCCACTGCAGCACAGGAGACTTCAGGCTGGGTTAAAAACCCCAGGAGACCTCAGGCTGGGTTAAATACTGTGTCCCGTACCGATTAGAGGGGCCCGACAGCACTAACCGGCAGCAGCGGTGACCATCACAGAGCGAACAGGAGGGGACTCGAGTCACAGCCTCCGGGAGGCAGAGCCGCAGGGAGAGCTGGAGCAGGCAATGCTGCTTGGGGGAAAGGGTAACGCAGACAAATTACCCCAGTTATTACCCACAGCACGGAGATAATTAAACAGGGAGCTGTGGAAAGAGCATCGCTGCCTGGCAGAGCGATTCGGGGATGCAGGCAGATGCATCCAGCCTGGGTGCATCCCCCTGCCTGGGGGGAAGCCTTCAGCCCCCCATCTCTCTGCCACCTTTGTGCATGTGGGCACAGCTTCTCCCAGGAATCCCTTTGTGGGTGGACAACCTGCTTTGGGACAAGGCTGTGTCACCCCGGCTCTGCAGGAGGCAGCAGGGCTCCTGGCTTGGCACAGATGAAATTATTGGGGATTTCCTGCCACCCCCAGCTCCCCAATAACCCTTTCTGTGCATCCAGCCAGGCTTCTCCCACTCACAGCTGCAGAGACGTTCCCCTGGGGTTTATTAGGGTAATGCCCTGAAGGGGTCGGAGATGCCTGTAATAATTTATGAATGCCGCATCTTGACCAGGTTATTGCGATTATTACTGCGTGCACTGAGCCTGTGTGCAGCTGGCAACGGTTTTTGGTGGCACGGGGGGATGCCAGGGGGTGTTTCGGGAGGGTTGGGGTTGGTGGTGGCATCACTGTGTCATGGCAGCCAGCTCCATGCACTGCAAAACTGTGGGGCTGTCCTTAAAATCGATGGCGGGGCTGCTCGGAGCTCCCTGGCGGGCAGGGGGGCGGCGAGCTCCGGGGAGGAGCAGCTCCAGCCCAGGGGTTTCCTGGAGTGCGGGGGAAAAGGAGCGAACAAGCTACACGAGGCAATAACACGGCACCCTCTGACCCCAAATTAGTAGGTGGAAAGAATTCCATTGCAGCTGATATTTAACGCGCGCACAAAAGGCACAAAGCCCGTGCCCACCGCAGCCCGGGGAGACAAAAAAGCCCTGGCAGATTAGCAGCCCCCTCATGCCATAAAGCTAAAGAATCGTCTCTTGTATTCCTTTCGAGGCCCTGTAATGTGGCAGCAGCGTATGTCGCACCATAGCTCAGTAATCACAAAGCACTGCATGCATTAACAAGCAAATTTCTCGTTAAAGCTCTCGTGTGTGCCATGGATGGGAGCGCAGGAGCATCCCCCGGGCTCCCTCGCCTCCCTCGGCTCCAGCTGCTCAGATGGCTGCTGCCGTGCTGCTCCACTCCGTTCTGGGGCATATCAACGTTTTGGGGCTTTTCCGAGCGCCTTCACCTCCAGCTCTGCAGATGTTTGTGGAGCTCAACAGGCTGCAAGGAAAGATCCAGTTCCTGCGAGGCTGGAATTCCCTGCAACCAGCAGGAAAATGGGGGCTGTCCCCACATGCTGTCCCAGTGCAGGCTTGCGAGAGGAGCATCACCACTCTGCTGTGTTCCCAGAGCCCCCAGGTGTCCCATGGCCAGCATCCCTGCTCCGGGATGGTGAAATGCCCCCCATGATTGCTGCCATCCCTGTAGCCGCGCAGCCGGCATGGGGGTACCTAGCCATGGCTGGCTTCTGCCTTGTGGGCATCAAGGGCAGGTGAGATGTCCCATAATGTCCCCATTCCCGGGAGGACCTTGTGAGGGCTGGGGTAGGGATGCCCTGCGTGTGATAGCCTGGAGAAAAGAAGGTTTTGGGGGGACCTTCAAGCCCTTTCCAGTCCCTAAAGAGGCTCCAGAAAAGCTGGGGAGGGACTCTGGATCAGGGAGAGGAGCCATGGAGGGAGAGGGAATGGTTTGACACTGAAAGAGGGGAGATTGAGATGAGATGTGAGGAAGAAATCCTTTGCTGTGAGGGGGGTGAGCCCCTGGCCCAGGCTGCCCAGAGAAGCTGTGGCTGCCCCATCCCTGGAGGGGTTCAAGGCCAGGTTGGACGGGGCTTGGAGCAGCCTGGGCTGGTGGGAGTTGTCCCTGCCCAGGGCAGGGGGGGCACTGGGGAGGCTTTAAGGTCCCTTCCAACCCAAACCAGTCTGTGATTCTATGACTCTATGATGGGTGAGGGATGGGGATGGTGGGGATGGGGTAGTATGCCGGCCTCCCAAATCCCATGATCCCACATACATGCCACGACACACAGTGGTGACCCTGCTTAGAGCGCTCTGGGCGTGCGGCAGGCTCAGGGTGGGCAACAGGAACGGGTACCGCACGCACGCTCCTGGAGCTGGAGCTGGAAGGGGTGGAGAGGGGCTCTAAGTCACATCATGGTAAAACAACATGAATTTTTATTATCTCCCTATGTAATCTATTTTTTTTTATATATAACCTATGGGTTATATAGAAATACAATATTTTCTATAGAAATACATGTATAAAATACTTTATTTTTCAGTGAGTTTCTGAGCTGATCCGTCTTGGTCCTTCTTGCATTTACAGGGGGGAAAATAGTCATTTCTTTTCACCCCGAGCCCCTTCAGAGGAGCGCAGAGCAGCTCCCGACAGCCCTGGCGGGGTGCGGAGGTGTGTGCTGGGGTCTCAGCGCAGGCGCTACTGCCATGGATGGACACTGCTGGTGTACCTCGGCCGGAGACCGTGAGAGGAGACAAAAATCGCAGCCCACCTGTGTTGATTTCCCTTGGCACGAGCAGCATTTCACCCTTCCTGACATCCCCCATGCAAGTCCCCCCCCGTCCCCAGCGGTGCCCATTGGAGTTGTGCCTGTGGTGGGGCAAGAGTCCTCAAAGCACCCCAGCATCGCCGCAGGGTCAGGTTTGGGGGTGAGGGAGGGTCTTTGGATGCTGCAAGAGGTTCCGCCTCTCCGCGTTGCCACTAAAATCCTCTTCCGTTGGCTGGAGGGAAAACACAAGCCCCAGATGTTCCAGGTTTGGGGAATTTCCCCCGATTCCCACAGCACCCACAGTGAAATCCTGGTCATTTGCTTGACGACACTTTCAAAGGTATCTCTGGGGAGAGCAGCTCTGCAGGTAGGAATGGGCAGAGTTGGGAGGATGTCTGCAGGTGGGCGGTGATGCTGAAGCCATGGCGGGGAGGACACCCCTGCCTGCCCTGCCTGCCCCCAGCTCCCGCTGCCTGCAGACCACATCCCTCCCAGGGCCCTTCAAAGGCTGGAATGAGGCAGTGATGGGGGAAAACAGCATTTTATGAGGATGTGTACACATAAGTGTGTGTATGAATGTAAGAAGGTGTGCCCACCCGGCACGGGGAAGGGGCCAGGGGCCTCTGTGTGTGCTGTGCCGGTGGCAGGCGGCGGGAGGGATGATGTGCCGGGAGGCTGCAGCCCTGAGCCATTCCCATGCTTTTGAACCCACCAGGGAATGCTCACCGAGCCCCTCGTGGGAAGTTCCCTACGAGGAGTCGGGTGAGCATCTCATTTGGGAGAGCAAGCTTTTTAGAGCCAAATAAGCTATTTTTACGACTTCCTCGGCTCCCAGCACAGCCTTGCGCAGGGAGTGTGTCTCCGCTCGGAGCGTCCTCTCAGAGCGGCACAGCCTTGAGCTCGCGGTGTCCTCCGCTAATCGGGAGGAGATGAAGGCAGCCTGGGATTCTCCGTCCCAGCTTGCTCTCCTCGGCAGTGTCCCACATAGAGCTGCCAGCACTGCGTAGCAGGTGCCCGGCTGTGCTGTTGAATATCCCGCTGGGATGCATGGCTGGAGCGGGACGGCAGCTGCCTGGGCACTGATGCTTGGATGCAATGTGCCTTCCCAAGCCTGGCACACTGCTGCTGGCCCTCCTCGCATGAACGTCAAAGCCATTCCCAATGTTCTGGTGCATGGAAGGCACAGGATGTCCCAGGATGCTGCTCCCGGCTCCTCTTCCTCACCCTTCCTCCTCCTCCGCTGCGGTCAGGCTCTGCCCCTGCCCTTTTCCCAAGCGTGTGCCTCACGGAAGATGGAAGTCAGCAGGCATTGGCAGTGACAGGCAGCAAAGCTGCTTATCCCCACCCCGGCCCCTCAATGTGGCCAGTGGCAGCCGTGTACGGTCGCCCCAATCAGCCAGCGAGCGGGGAGCACGCACAGGGAGCGGGGGGCGTGCACCGCTTGCGCTGCAGGGCTGCAAGGAGCCATCCAGGGCTCCCCCGAGGGTCCCAGCAATCTCCCCCTGCCACCCCCAGGCCAGCTCTCCACCTTGCTCCTGGCCCACCCGGCATGGAGCCGGCGCCTTTCATCTGGGCTCTTTCATTCCCGGCTCAGCGGGAGCAGCCAAACCTGCGCCGGAGCTGATTGAAAGCCACATCAGAGCCAGGGATGGGGAGCTGGAAGCAGCTCACCATTATTTCATCATCCGGCCTGACAAAGGCACGCTCGCTTAAATCCATTGCTGGAATTTTGTTTTCAAGCCCGTCGCGGGGCTGAAAAGGTTATTGAAGCTGTTTGGACGCAGTCCCACAGGGGAATTTAGCTGACGAGCTATATCTCTAAGCCAGCACCTTCATCTCCCGGGCTCTGTGATCAGATCAGCCACACAGCTTAGGCAAAGCTCATCCTCTTGCTGCCTCGCAGGATGGACAAACCGAGCACCGTTTGCTCTGGTCCGCACACAGGGCTCTCCTCCGCGGGTGGGATGGGTGGCTGTTCCCACAGTGTGCAACCAGCTCCTCCCAGGAATCCTTGGCAGCATCGCAGAGGCAGGCTCTCGCCATCAAACTAAACCTTACTCTCATTTATCCAGGTCTAAATTCAGAGCCCTTTTGGATTTTGGCCTGGTGTTAAGCACGGCTCTGAAACGTTCACCTTCTTGGAGAAGATGATTTCTCCAGGCGAATGCCCGGCAGCCTCCTCCAAAGCACATCAAAGCTGGCTTCAGCCTGCTCCTGGCCGCCCACCCCATGCCTCGGCCACCCACCGCCACCCGGATGCCAGGCCGTTGTTGGATGCAAAGCTCTCCCGCTGCAGGGAGCTGGTGGGTTCCACTAAAGTGCTTGAGAAAGGAATTGCTGTGAGTTTATCAGGGAGCAAGGACACGTTGCGGGAGGAGAGGTCTGGGCGAGATAAGAGGAGAAGGAATGACAGACAGGATTGGGCATCTGGGCTGGTGAGAGGCTCTTTTCCCAATGAGAGGAGAGCAGGAGCACCTCTGTCTTATGAATAAACTCCCAACGTGTTTAGAAATGGCAGAATATCACATAACCCATAGACTGACCCAGACATAGCAGGGCCCAGACGAAAGGCTAATTTCCACCTTGGCTCACCGACAGTGCTGATTCCTCACCTCGAGGAGGTACAGAGCTGGTAGGAAGCCACAAAGGAGTCTAAAACCTCTTGCAGAGTTCATCACTGGTGGTGGGAAGAAGCCCAACGTCCACAAGGGACTCTGGATCCAGCTGCAAGTGCAAGGACCTGTCAACACCCACTGAAGTCCCACTCCAAGCAGCCCACGCCAGAGGTGGCCCCCACGGAGGGCCACGGGGGATCATAGAATCACAGAATTGCTGAGGTTGGAAGGGACCTTTAAGATCATCAAGTCCAACCATTAACCCACCCTGACAAAAACCCCTTCTAAACCGTGTCCCTCAGTACCACATCTACCCTTTTCTTAAACACCTACAGGGATGGGGAATCCACCCCCTCCCTGGGCAGCCTNCCGGCATTGCCCTTGTTGAACATGCCGGTGGGTCTCTGCCTGGCAGGGAAAGCCCTTGTGTCCCTGGGGGCAAACCACGGACCAGGGCTTGGCAGCTCCTCTGCCACTATGCATCACGCACAGCTAAGAGGATCCAGCCTTCTGCCACGACCGTGGCCATGTTCAGCATCTTCTGGCCGTCTCCTCCCATGGGTTCTGCCTGCAGAACTCGTCTCCTTCTCCGTGGCAGGGACGGAGAGAGCAGGTAAATAGCACACATCTATTTAAAAGCATTTAAAGCCCAAGCAAAGCCCCAGACTATCCATTCCCTTAAACAGGCTGGTTGGAAGGCCTCCAGCTGGGCCATTAGCTCAGGTAAGTTCCCCACCATCCAGCCATGTCGCCTTTCTGCCTCGTAAAAAGAAATACATTAAAAATACGTATTTACTCCTGAAATTGGCCTCAGCAGCACTGAGCATCCCTGGAGTGATGAGTTTTGCTTCACACACCCAGCTGCTTCCCGTGAAAATAGCTTAGTTTAAATTAAGAAAATAAACCCAAGCAGGTTTATTAACCCTTGCGTGCCATGGGGCGCCCCACGCCAGCAGCTGAGGAGATACCCTTGTGCGTATTAAATCCTGGGCTTGGCGGTGACGATGCTCCCAAAGAGGTCTTCAAGGGTTGCTTGTTCTCCTCCCTCAAAGGATTTCTTCAGGTCACAGAGACAAAACCAGCCAAGCCGAGAAATCCCAAGAGGAGGATGGAGTGTGGAGGATCCACCCCTCCACAGGCGTTGCTCTGCCCCCGTGCAGTGAGGGCTGGCCGGGAAGGATGCAGGGCAGCCAGCATCACTTTGGTACCCGGGTTTCGCACTGCTCAGTGGAGCAGGGGGGATTGATTTCTGCCCGGGCTGCCACGTGGCGCCAATCGTTAGTCTCTGAGCGCTTCTCAAACAAGCTATCTATTTTTCCAGCTCCTTTGCCATGCACCCAGGTCTTTTCATCTCTATTTTGCGAGCAGGGAATGGAGGCGAGGGTTCAGGGAGAAAGCGGCGGCTGGTTTCACACGTCCCATTGGAGCTGGCTGAGGACGTGGCACTCCCCGGCACTTTGGGGTGCTCAAAGCGGGGCTCTGAGTGTGGCCGTACCTGCACGCTGGGCTCCGGGCTCAGTTTCACCCCGTAGCACAGGCAGCGCTGGGGCTTTGCCAAAAGCCGTGGGGGTAAGATGCAGCCCCGGGAGCCGGCGGTATCTCACTGAGCCAGCAAAATAAATCAGGACCTGACTTGGGCTTGAAACAGCAACATTCTCATGGGGGTGACGTGGGGACGGTGGCTTTGCTGTGACCCCCCCAGGGCTGAAGGAGGCTTGCGGCTGGGGGGCTGCGATGCGGCTGTGCTCTTTGCTGCTCGCACTGCCGCCCTCCCTCCTCCTCCTGGGTGGCTCCTGCTGGGGTCACCCCCGAAGCAGGGCCCTTGGCCCTTCGCCCTCCCCCTGCCGAGGGCCTGGGGGCCGGGGGAGCATCTCCTGCAGCTTCTCCTCATCGCTCGGGGTACCAGGAGCAGCATTCAGGGCTCATCGTGAGGGAGAAAAACTGTAGCTCTGAGTCCAACGTGCAGAGTGTGTGTGTGCACGTGTGCGTGTGTGTGTGTGTGTGTATGTGCACGTGTGTGTGTGTGT
>VXBO01007340.1:422609-444975 GCA_013400135.1 Rhinoptilus africanus
TGTCCTTCTTGTGCTGAGGGCTCCAGAGCTGGACACAGCACTGCGGGGGGGGTCTCACGAGGGCAGAGTAGAGGGGAGAATCCCCTCTCTGGATCTGCTGGCCACGCTTCTTTTGATGCAGCCCAGGATGTGACTGCCCTTCTGGGCTGGAAGTGCGCATTGTTGGCCCATGCCCAGCTTGGCCGTGCACGGACCAGCTTTGGCCTCTCCCACTGCCATTGCTTTCACACTCTCTGAAGCTCTGCAAGGTCCCCGCATCACCCAGCATCAGGTTTAGCCTGGGATGGTCCCCCCCTGGGGCTGCGACATGGTGGGATATGATGCTTTTCAGTGCCACTTGCTCCCAGTTGTGCAGTGGGCTGGGGACCAGTCGCTCCAAGCCGTGGAGGTTTCCAGAAGAGACCGTTTCTCCGAGCCTGGCATCATTTCAGCACATTTGAAACAAGCGGCAGAAACCTTCCAGGGAGCCCGGGAAACATAAGAGACGCTCATCGGCTCAGCAAGGCTGAGATCTGATAAAGGTGAGGGATCACACTGATAAACCCTCCAGTTAACTAGCTAAAAAGATATGATTAGTAACCGATTGCGCGCAGGCAGAAAGCCCTGAATAAGAAGAAATAATCTTCTTATGATGTGAGCGTAACCACCCTTTCAGGCTTCCTGAAAGCAGCAGGAGATTCAAAGGAGAGTCACTCCGGCAGGGCTTATTTTGGCTTGACGCCTTAACGAGGATCAGAGATGTCTTCTCCAGAGGGGTGGACGTGGAGCCTGGCCCAGGGTCCCCCCCTGCCCTGCCCTGGCCCCTGCCCCTCCGTGCCCTCAGCAGAGCCTGTTCCCAACAAAATGATAAACCCGGGAGCAGCAGTGACTCATGCGCTGGGGATGACTCATGAAATCGTACTGAGCCGCAGCTTTTCTTGGCTTGGGGACAGAGGCAAAGGCCAGCTCTGGCCATGAAGGAGCTTGAGGCCCTTCCAGTGTCGCACCCCGGGGCAGCCTTTCCCAGTCCGGGCACCGATTCAGCCCTCTCCCAGCAGGAATGGCCAAACTTGAGCTTTGCCTTGTTCTACCGGTTATGAGACGACCCTTTTTTCTGGAAAAAAATACTTTTTAAAGGGTGGAGGTGATATGGCCAAAGACATCAGGGGTGCATGCGTGGCGTCTCCTCGGCCATCAAAGCGGGCATCCTGCCCGCAGCATCCCCCTTTCTCTGGCAGAGCTGCTGGAAGGGAGACAATTGAAGTGGAGGAAACACAAGCCATTAAACACTCCTCTCCTCTGGATTGAACGACGGAGGCCACGGAGCAGATTTTGGCTGCTGGTGGAAATGAACAGGAGTCAGAGCAAGAGCAAACACTCCAGACCCCAGGCGGCGGTGGGGAACCGAGGGCTGCAGAGATCAGACCTGTCACCACGGAGCCTGTCCCCATCCGCTCTGTGCGGTGACATGGCCAGAGCCCCCGATGCCAGCTTGGAGGGACGGGGGCTGAAAGGGACCCCCCACTTCAGCATCACCCTCCAGTTCAGCCCTGCCTGTGCCACCAAAACCATGACTGGGGCTCTCTGCGTCCCAGCCCCAGCCCAGATGGGCAGTGATGGAGATATGGGCATTTTCTGAGTTCACAGCAGATTTTTCCAACCCTTTCCCAGAAAAGACTTCACCGCCAATTCAAAAATATCATTTACAACCAAGAAACTCTTCACCTTGCCTTTGGGCGTGAATTTTTCCTCCTGCTTAGGTTAGCCTGCTGAGCTCACAGGGTTATTTCATGGCATCTCTTGGTGGCACTGTGACTAATTTGCATCCAAGGCCGCGGTGCGCTGCCATGACGAGGGCAGGCTTCACATGGACTTCTCCTCCTCTTTCCTTTGCGTGATGGATCATCTTCTTGATATGTGGAGACTGGTGAAGAGTTCCTGGTGCCTCACAGGGGTTAGTCTGGGGGGGACCGTGATGAAGCAGTTGAGGAGCTTCCCGGCCAGAGGGAGCTGAAACTGCACTGGGGAATAACGACAGCATCCGCTTGTTTAGAAAAGGTATTAAAATCTTTTGCCCTGCGTTTAGTCTGAGAGCTGTACAGTGGATTAAGCAAAGACATTTACACCTTTCATTTAATAAGGGCGTACCAGAACATCTGACACCTCTTCATTATTAAATGCGAGGCTCTTTGTAGGAGGTGAAAAAGGAACAATAATTTTTCTTTTGTTTTAGCATCTATTTTTCTTTCCTCCTGCGTACATCATCCTGCCCTGATATCAGAGGTTGTGTGGCGTGGGAGCACCTTCTTCCACTGCCACCAAAGGACCATAACACAGGAGACCCCTCTGCTGCAAAAGGCAAATTTCTAATTTTGACAGTAAATTAATCAAAAAGTCACCCGTTTTCCCAAAAAGCCTGTGAAATCTTGTGAAAGGAAAGGCAAGCTTGTTCAGAAACGGTGCTGTCCCAAGGGCAGGTCCCGGGGTGGTGCCAGGAGGGAGTCACAGACCCCAGCCAGCGGGGATGGCTCCCCCCTGCCACCCTCACCCCAAAACCGCCCCCTCTCTGCTGGCTGCTCTCTGAGCTCTTGGCTGGAAGCGGCTCCCTTTGGGACACCTGGAGCCACAGTCCAACCTGGTGAGGTATGACCGGGCTGCTCGGACAACATCTCCGGCCACCCATGGGGGCTCATGCCGCCGTCCCCTCCTGTGCGGCGGCGTGAAAAGCGCTGGGCCAGCGTTGCTATTCAGCGCCGGCTATTTATATCCGGAGAGGGAGATGAGGACCAGCCGCGCAGCTGAGCCAGCCCGGGCGAGCGGGGGATATTTTTAAGCCTGGGTATTGAAAAGGTTGGTAACGAACCCACAGCTCGGCTCAGCAGCAGCTGTGCCCGCTCCCCAGCCACTGCCCCTGCCCGGGGGGCTGCGGCCGGGTCCCCAGCCTGCCCTGGGGGAGATGCTCCATGGGATGCATGTTTGTGTCCCAGGCTGTGAGTGCGGAGGTCAGGGCACAGCGAGACAAGCTGGTGTGGCCCCGGTGGCTGCAAACCCGATGATGGGCTTTCCCTGCCGGCCCGAGATATTACAGTCAGGGCCGTTACAGCCCACTTTTAATTGCATGCAAGTTATCAGGTGCCATTTGGGCAAATGAAGTGCCATGTCTTGGTCCCTTTGGTCAACAGTCCAGCACTTCTGCAGAGAAAAAATCTCCCATTGCAGCAGCCCCCATCTGGTCCCACCACCTGCTTGCGTCCTCCTGCGTGGCCGTGGTGGGATGGGTGCCCCGTGCCCTCACCCAGCCCAGTCCCTGGGTTCTGCTGGTGCCATTGGAGCTGACCCGGCCAGGGTGAGCATCGCACGTCCCCAGGATCTGTGCTGGTGCTGACACCTCTCAGTACACGGGGAATCCGCCCTGTGGATGCTGCCGCTGCGATCCCAATCCCGGCAGCATCCCCTGGTCGGGCAGCTCGTCCTCTGCATGGACAGAGGGGGATTAACACACACCAGGCTCTGTTGGGCCCCTCGGCTGCCGGGGAGGAGTCAATGCTGTGCTCGGCTCCGCCGCCCTCTCTCCGTTGTGCACCAAGGCCCTGGTGCTGCTGAAAGCTCCCTCAAAGCCCCCGTTGTGCTCCTCGGGCATGGCTGGGCTGTGGCTGCTCTGCCCTCGGAACCCCCCGCCAGGACGCCCCTGCAGCGGGCTCAGGGTCCCTGCCTCTCCCTGAGCCTGGCACCGTGAGTGCCAGCATCGCCCCTTCCCTCCGGCTCCTCCGTACCCACTGCCCAGCATCCCAGTGGGTCTTGGGTCCCGAATCACCAGGGCTGCACATGGATACTTGTCCAGACCCTTTCTGGGGTTCCCAGGCAACAGGGGATGAGGCCCGAGTGGTGCAGGGAGAACCCCACCACCCAAAGGGTCCCCAGAGCAGGAGGGAGAGAGGTGGGAGATGGGGGTGCTGGGGGCACCTCTGTGTCGGGGGTTTCAGAGCTGAGACCGGGGATGCACCCAGCACCCCCCTGGGAGGGTCCCCGCAGCATCTCCCTGCTCAGGGATGCCATAGGGGGTTTATAGGGGATTTATAAGGGATTTATGGGGAAATTTGAAATGTCCCACCTTGTTCTCCTCCACCCCAGCCTGGCTGTCTCCAGCAGCCCTGGGGCCGGACAGGAGGAGCTGCTCCCGGGGCTGGCAGGGAGCTGGCTCAGTGAATACTGGTGTTTTCTGCGGCATTTTCTGCTCTAAGGGAACACTTGCAGCCACGCAAAGAGGCGGCAGCTCCATGAGCAACGCATCAGCAAGTGGAAATCAATGGAAACAATGGGAGCAATTTGGGGAGGAAAATACTGAGTCATTTTCAGCCCGAGTTTGGGAAAAGAAAGTTTCCCTGAATGCTAATCCACGTCAAATGTTCTAGGTTCCCATTTTACTTTTCCATTTTTCTCCTGAGAAAACAAAATCTCCAGCTCAGATGTGAGCCTTTGCCTAATTTCATTGGAAATCAGCAGGAATATAAAGTAATTACAGCTAAGTTTGCAGGCTGAAGATGGGCCCTTGTCTAGATGTACGGGGTGTACAGATGCAGGAGCCGGCCTGCATTTGGCCCTAAAGAGACCCAAATCATCTCCCCATCCCTTCCCACACCCGCAGTCAGGTCTTTATCCTCTCCAGGGCTAATCCAGCTGCCGTTACAACCGAGTAAATCCTCCTGCAGATCCCAGCCGGACAGGTTGGACCCTGGGTAGAGTCCCAAACCAGGAACTCCATTTGGGGATGGTCACCTTTCCCCCTCACAATAAGACACAGGAGGTGCTGGCAGACCAACACGGGGACCCACCCAAGCAGAGCCTTCCCCGCAGCCAGACACTTTGTAATCTGTATGATTTTTTTTCATTATCCTGACTTTTTTCTCCAAAGCCAGGTGGGTTTGAGCCTCTGGAATGGGGAAGAGCCGGGGCCAGGGGCTGCCGCGGCTCTTCTCTCTCCATTAGCTCTCTTATTGAGTTGTCTCTCACACCCATCACGGCAGTGAAATCCGCTACAGGCGTATTAAGGATTCTCCATGCAAAACTGATAAGCTGAAGTCTCATTATTATCCCGCAAAGTGATTATCTTTCCTTGATGAAGTCTCATATTTGCCCAATTTCAGACGGAAACCTTCCCCTTTTCAATTTGAGACTAATTCATTTCTTGACTCCTGGTTACAGTGCAAGATATCACAAACACTCCCAGCCTCGGCTGGCTCTGATTTATATCGTTAAGAATCATTTACTTGCAATTAAAATGAGCCTTCGGGGCTTTTGCAAACAAGCCGGATTAGCTAACAGTAAAACATTTGCTTTTCGTAAACAGTGACTTCGGGCGACGAAACTGTCTGGGAGGGGAGCGAACCAGCCGGAGCTGCCCCGGGGCTGCGGGCGGAGGAGAACCAGGAGGGACATTTCAGATTTCCCCATAAATCCCTTATAAATCCCCTATAAACCCCCTATGGCATCCCTGAGCAGGGGGATGCTGTGGGGACCCTCCCAGGGGGGTGCTGGGTGCATCCCCGGTCTCAGCTCTGTAACCCCCGACACAGAGGTGCCCCCAGCACCCCCATCTCCCACCTCTCTCCCTCCTGCTTTGGGGACCCTTTGGGTGGTGGGGTTCTCCCTGCACCACTCGGGCCTCATCCCCTGTTGCCTGGGAACCCCAGAAAGGGTCTGGACAAGTATCCATGTGCAGCCCTGGTGATCTGGGACCTGCACGCTGCAGCGCGGGCCTCCGGTGGATGTCACCTAGCGGCGTATCCTTCATAATTAAGATAATTAACAATAGGATCATGTAATTGGCAAACCCTCCTGCTCTTGGCTCCGCTTTTACAGCTGCTCCAGGCCCTGAGCAACAAGAGGACATCCCGTATACATTAACAGATCATTCCAGCAACCCTCTCACAACGTTAACTTGGCCAAATCTTGGGCGTTTAGAAGGAAAATGCCCCAAATCCCGGCACGGAGACCCAGCACCCTGGGCATTTCAGAGAACTCGTGAGGAGGCGCGGAGTTGGGTTAGGGGAGATGCCGGGCAGCCGGGTACCCAAGGGGCTTGGCATCCGCTGGTAGATGGATGCTGGAGCTCAACCGCTTGGAGAGCAACCAAGAAGAGTGTCAATATAACAAACTCCATGTTGGCTCTTTGCAAAAGGCTCCAGCCATGCTTAAAACCGGAGATAAACCTCATCGGGATGCATTTGTGGAGTGAGATGTCTCCATTTTGGTAAAAGCCGGAGAGATTTCATGGTGTGCCCAGCAGCGCTGGGGGCATGTGGAGGGGCAAGGGGTCACCCCCAGGGCTCAGGGCAGCTTTCGGGGGGCTCAGGCAGGAGCAGGGCTCCTGTGGTGCTTTGAAAGCATCTGCTGGGCTCTCTGGGTTCAATTCAGCAAGAAATGGGAGTTTCAGAAAGAAATCATCATCACTCTGGGCTGCTCCGGCCTCGTCTAGGTGGGTGTGTGAAGGTCGGGGGGGTTACGCAGGCGCTGGCAGCAATAAAATAATAATAAAAGTCTGGATGCTCCATCCCTGCCTGTCTTTGCAGAGTAGCTGAGGGATGTAAATCATTGCTAATTTTCAAATAGTGTAGTGGGGAGGGGAGTGGGGTGTGGTTTTGTCTGCTTTTAGGAAATTGAATGTAAAATTGAGTTCAGTTTTAGGAAATTGGTTGGCACTTCCCTGCCCACGGTCTGACAGGGTGGACAGTCACAGCAGGGGGAGGACATTGCCGCTCCCGGCGGTCCCTGCCCTACAACTGGTGCCCCAAGCTCTTAAAAGAGCCTTAACTCTGCAGGTGAAGCAGCCTGCAGTTCTTCACGGTTTTAAGGGGAGATTTCCCTGTCCCAGGAATCGGAGCAGGCAGGGGAGGGCTGGGCTGGCTGCCCCCGGCTCTGCAAACCGCTCCGGGGGGGATTTTTCAGCTTGGATGTGTTTAAACTTTGAATGAGGGGTTTCTTCCAGGCCCATGCCCAGCCTGCATCTATCGAACAACTTCAACAGCAGAAAGGGCAACTTCCCTTCAATACCAAAGGGCAAAACTCACACGTGCCATGATCAAATCCCCTGTACATTTAATTTATAAAAGCAATTAAGCTTATTCTTTCTGTGAGTTGCTGAAGCCAGGACAAGCCATGGGCATTTTTCTCCTGTTGTGCACCCAGAAGAGCTTTGTTGTCTCTAACTGCATCGCTTCCCCTTTTTATTTGTCAGATCGGATTGCTTTTTGCAGGGAGGTTGTAATCTCTGGGCTTTGCCAGGCTGATCAGCCCCTGGCCTCAGCCCTGCAGGAGGACGCAGCCCCTTGCCAGCCCCTCTGGAGCATCCCCGGCAGTCGATGGAGCCTGGCTATGGAGCACAGCTGGAGCAGAGGGGTCCACAAACTGGATGGGCTCTGATGGCTGGAAGAAACGCATCTCCATGGGAAGCACAGAGACCTCCCTGGCCCCAGCCTGGGCTGCTGCCCTGCCCACGCTGAGACAACATCCAGGTAACGCATCTTTTGGAGCGGCTGCGCAGGTGGAGGTTACCCCCAGGCACTGCTCACCCACAGCCGATGTTCACCACATCACATTTCAAAGGACCGAAAGCAGCCGCCCCTTGTTGAGGTGGAGGGGGTGGCAGAGCTGGTGCCGTCCCCGCATTGTCTCCAGCTGGTGGCTACGGTGAGAAACCCCCTGCGCTCGCTCAACTATAAAAGGCTCCGAGCAGGAGCACACATCCCGCAGTAAAGGTGCAGAGTGGGGTGATTTATGCTCCCAGGCAAACAGAGCACAGGCTTTGCTTGCCCGACTCTAACACCCTGCCCCCAGGCAGCGAAGCGGTACCATACCAAGGGAGAGGGATGCCATGGCTGTGCTCCTGGCTGTCGCTCCATGCCAGGCTGTTGCGAGGTCTCCTTGCCCTGCACAGCTCAGCCTGCTGTGCCCAGGACAGGACAAGGGGTAACGGGCACAAACTTGAGCACAGGAAGTTCCCCCTAAACCTGAGGAGGAACTTCTTTCCCTTGAGGGTGGCAGAGCCCTGGCCCAGGCTGCCCAGGGAGGTGGGGGAGTCTCCGTCTCTGGAGACATCCCAAACCCGCCTGGAGGCGTTCCTGTGCCCCCTGCTCTGGGTGACCCTGCTCTGGCCGGGGGTGGGACTGGGGCATCTCCAGAGGGCCCTGCCAACCCCTGCCAGTCTGTGATTCTGTGACCACGCGCTGGGAGAAGGTGGATGGGGTGGGATGGGAGAGGATGGGAGAGGATGGGATGGGTACACGGGGAGCAGAAAGAGGCAGTGGGGTTTGCCTGAGCTGCGGCCGTGCACACAGGGTGAGCACATTTGGTGGAGCTGTTACCCCCCACTTTTGAAGGCTGTTTGTTTGGTGCTGCGGTACCAGCACAGAAACCTCACAACCTGTGTCAAAGGCGCTTATGTCTGCTCTAATTAAGAAACCTGAGGATGCTGCAGAGCTGCTGTGAGCATATCAAGCGCTATCCTCCCTCCAGGCTGCCAAGCTGGAAGGAAACCCGGCAGAAAAGGGCTGGCCTGGAGGAAAAATAAATCGCCTCCTGGCCACTGCCATGAGAGTGACCCAGGCGAGCCTGCAGGCGACGCAGCTCCTCCGCAGGCGAGGCGGCCGTGCCCTGGCTGCTCTGCGGTGCTGGGGGTGGCAGGACTGGGGCCGTTTGGGTGAGACGAGACGCTCGATGACGTGGATTTCTGCATCTTTTTGCTCAGAGACCTGACTGTTGTGCCTTTTCATAGCATTTTTTTGTGGCTTATCATACCGCTCAGGGCACTGCTGACATAGCTTAGGAGCAGCTTCACTAAGGCAGAAAGCCAGTTTGGAGGAGGAAGGGGCATCGTGCCCTGAGCCATGACAGCTTCCCGGGGTGTTGGCAATGGATATCGGTGTGGAGCTGAGCTCAGTAGCCGTAGTACTCAACAAAGTGACCTGCTGCCTGCAGGCCTGCTTGTGCATCCCCACACTATGCCTGTCCCTCCCTCAGTGCAAGCAGCTAGTTTTACAACAGATTTAACTTTTTAAATTAATATAACATTAAAAAAAGTCACTAAAGGTGATGAGAAAGCCCTGGCAGGCTGATGCACAGGGATCCTGCGGGTGTGCACCCATGGCTGTGTCTGTTCTCCATCGGGAGCAGAGAGGGGAGAGTCCCAGGTCAGGGGCAGGCAGCTGCCTGTGCCAGTGGCCACTTGCCTTCCGGCTTGTGCCAGCCCACCAGCCTCGCAGATTCGTGAACACTTGCAGGTTTTATAGAGGATTTTATGTTCTTTTTATTGAAATCTGGATGTATTCTTATGTAAAGGACATGGTGTCAGGCCAAAGCCCCCCACAGTGTGGCAACCCTGGAGGGGCTGAAGGAGCAATTGAGGGTCTCTACCCCCTATAATTTTTCATTAACTTCAGCCTACTAAAGAGGCAATCATCTTTTATAGAATCACAGACTGGTTTGGGTGGGAAGGGACCTTAAAGCCCCCCCAGTGCCCCCCCCTGCCCTGGGCAGAGACACCTCCCACCAGCCCAGGTTGCTCCAAGCCCCGTCCAACCTGGCCTTGAACCCCTCCAGGGATGGGGCAGCCACAGCTTCTCTGGGCACCCTGGGCCAGGGGCTCACCCCCCTCACAGCAAGGAATTTCTTCCTCACATCTCACCTCAATCTCCCCTCTGCCAGTTTGCAGCCATTACCCCTCATCCTGTCACTCCATGCCAAGCCCCTCCCCAGCTTTCCTGTAGCCCTCTTCAGGGACTGGAAGAGAGTCTAAGGTCTCCCCGGAGCCTTCTCTTTCATGCTGAACACCCCCAACTCTCTCAACACGTCTTCATAACAGAGGGGCTCCAGCCTATTTTAGGTTAAAAGCTACCGTGACACTTTAGAAGGCTATATTTAATTGCTTGACTTTTTTTTTTTCTTTATGTTTAAGAAAACAAAAAAATCAGCAACCATCCTGCAACTTGGGATATTCTAAGACTTTTTTCAAAGCATTAAAATATCCGGAAAGGAGAAATGGCTGCGTGGAAAGAGAAGAGGGACAGATCTCTGGTGGTCGATGGTGGCTCTTGCCCTGGTTATCTGGGAGGTGGGGATCAAGGGGGTCTCGCCCATCCTGAGTCCACTTGATTCCCTTTAGAGGAGCATCTTGGGCTCATATAGACACTTCTTCCCAATAGCAAGGTTGCACACTGTCTCTTTTGAGACAGTTTTTGTCTAACTTTTGAGCAGTGAGCTGAAGTCAGTGCTCAAAAGGTGGTTCTTGCCTCCCGAAGACCTTTGAGGAGGACACTAAGTCCCTGTAGTTATCAGCCACAGCTTCCTCTGATTACGTGCTGTATTTATTTGGTGACTGGATAATTTGAACCTATAGAGTTATTCATTATGACCTTAATCTGATCATTGCTTTGTTCCATTTTTAATTAGCTTAGTAAAACTGAAGTCATTTAACTTGGTAATATACTTGCTTAAGTGCTCCTCTGATTGCATATCCTTTTTATATCCATCAGAAGCACTCGGGACTGGCTCACTCCATCAACCTGCAACCTGGGGCATGAACTCTGAGCAAACCTCAAGTAATATTAACTTTACAAGCAGGCTGCTCCGCTCCGAAGTGGCTGAGTAGTCCTCTGTGCCTTTGTTACAGCTGGCGGCAGGAGCGAGGGTGTGCGTAAAACTCCCTGGTGCCAGGCAGCGGGGGAGAAAATGGGGATTTGAAGCCCAGCGACTGCGCACTCAAGAATCTGCCTTTTTCTGATCAGCACAAGGGATCGTTTCATCCAGACAGGAGGTTTAGAAGAGCACAAACCCAGGTGTTTTAGCGGGCCACCGCATCACCACTCCTGAACGGAGGGAGCTCGGTCTGTGCACGCTCTCCTGGCTGTCGGTCAGCGGAGACCTGCAAGCAGATGGATGGTTTGGAGTTATCCGCTCTCGACAGTTTTAGTGATGCTCACGGGAAGCTTTTATCCCAGTATCTTGGAAGGAAAGCGAAGCTGTTAGCAGAGGGCAGGGGGCTGGGCAGTCTCGGCTGCATCCCGGACCTGCTGGCATTAAGACATCCCCATCGCCCAGGCCAGCTGGGCAGCAGGGCTCAGACTTTACAGCCTTTGATGCTGACATCTGGCAACTCCTTTATGGTCCAAGAACTCAGATTTCCCTAACCTGGGATCTTGCTGCACTCCCAGCTCTCCCAGGTTACACGGGGCAAATAATTTCCTTGGTTTCCCCCATCTGCAAGGAAGGGATAACAGTGCTGGCTGCCACTGATGAGCCCTTCGAGAGCTGTGGGTTTGAAGTGCTCTCACTGGAAGGGTTTTACAGTTGCTCTTCCCAGCTTCTCGACTTTTAGACGTGCAGAGCATTTCGGATGGTTTCTGTACAGGTAAGGAGGTACTGTGGGGCTCTGTCTGCCCTAAAAACTGTGCTGCTGCTTCTCTGCACCACAAAGTACCTGTTGCACCGTCCCCCAGGGCCGCATCCATGCCCAGCGATAACTGCTATGCTGTTATAGCCACGGTGGTCTGGAGGAGGTGCTGGGGGTGAATGCGTGACGTGGATGAAGTTTTTAAACAGAGTAGTAGCACAAAAAAGTGGCAGTAGTTTAACAAAAAGTTGTGTTTTGCCTTCTCTCTGCCCTCCTGACTGCATTCGGAGCCAGCCCTTGCATGAGCGCTCATGCCAGTGGAGCTGGGGCGGCAGAGGATTGCGGCAAACTGAGACCAGAGCCTGCGCAGATTTACCAAAATCCCGTTGTAATCGCACCTTGAGTGGGCGGAGGCGCTGGGATCGTTAGGCACGAGAGTGCTAATGAAACAGAACCACTTCCCCGCCATGTTCTCTACTTTCTCCCACTTCACTGCTTAATTCACAGCAGGGCAGTTCCACATCCATCCTCTCTGGATTGAATTTGAGCAGAAGTGTATTTAATCACCTGTCTCATTAATCCCTAATATTCTGTCTGCAGACCTCGCTAACTGAGCTGTGCAGGAAGGCAGTGCTGGGGTGGGAAGGAATTAAACAGCTTTATCCTAATAGAAAGCCAAACCACCAGTTTCTCAGCTGCCAAATGCTGTAACTCTACTGGTTTCACTGGAGGATGTGGCCTGAAATCTCCTGAGAGTCATGCTGTGAAAGAAGGATGGATACTGTGGATCCGGAGCAGGGCAATGGCCCTCAGGGACAGGGCGATGCTTGTCTTGGAACTGGACCAAAAGTTATGGCATGGTTGTCCCTAACCCCTGGGACCACCTTCAAGTTATCTGGAGTGAGTGTTCCTTTCAGATTGCATTTTTTTTTCCCTGGAAAATGCAGGTGGCAGGACCAGTGCTATGGGGCAAGGGGTGGCCCCCATGTTTGCCAGCCCCGGGGCTGCAGCGTGGAAGGAGCGGCTGCGGAGGATTGCTGTGGTTACAGGCGCTTTCCTCATCATCCTCGTGGTTTGTAACCGCTGCTCAGCGCCATGCACCATGAAACAGCCGAGCAAAAGGCACTGGGTTTTCCGACCCCTCCTGATGTCCATGTTCCCCTGGGCAGGGAGGACGGAGCCTGTTCCCCAGGAGGGAGAAGGGGACCCCTTCTCCTGGCCTAAACTGGGCAAGTGAAGGTACTTCATTTGGCTTCAAACCATCCCTCCACGCCGTTCTCCCCGTGTCGCTGCCTGTCCGTGAGCACTGGGCAAAAGCAGTGGGAACTCGGTAAGGGAGGGAGACTCTGCACAGCCATAATTATTAATTTATGCTCAGAAGCCACGCCAAACCCTTCCAGCCCCTGTCTAGCAGTCACATGCTGCTTGCTGTCTTTCCCTCCTCTGGTCTCTCATCTTCGCTCTCCCTTTCATCTCTTCTTGTTGCTCCTCATGTCATGTGTCAACTTGGATTATGGTCCTTACTTCACCGAGCAGAGACCTGGGATGCCCGCTCCCTGTGCTGGGCCCTTGGCAAGTGGCAGCTCTTCCAAAACACAGGGGAAAAAAAGCCCCAAAAGGCAAGTTTAGGCAGACAATCCTCCTCTGGAGAAACTCCCACAGGTTTCCTCCTAAAAGCTGTTAAATCTCCAAAGCTTCCCTTTGACACAAGATCTGTGGGTCTGCAAAACCCGTCCTTTCTCCCTAATCTGCCAGAAAGGAGCCTGTACTTAAGGAACCACCCACCCCACATAATGGGTGATAATTAACACCCAGGCACAAAGGCAACAGTTGGCACAGCTCAGGGTTGTGATAGTTTGGGTTTGACCGTGTCCCTGTGTGAACTGGCTCTGTTTTGGGATGCTTGCACCCTGCTTTGGGGCACTACTCCTTCCTCCTTTTTCCTCATTCCCCGTCCAGCTCCCACCTCTCTCGGGCACCATGCGAGCAGTGGGTGATGGGGACCGACACGCTCTGCTCCAGCAGGACAAATGAGGTTGGGTTTTCTTTTCCCCCCTCAGCGTTTCAGCTATAAATAATTGAGCATTTTAAAACTCCATTTCTGCCACGAGACTCTGGAGGAAAGGGTCTGGATCTGATATACGGATATATTTTTAAGCGGCGAGAGATTGATTTGTGTTGTTCCTGCCCAGCTGACACCCGCAGTCGGTCATCTCGGAAAGGCTCAGCCTGCTCCTGCAAAGAGGGAAAACCGCCGGCTCCCGAGCAGCCCCACTGCGATACTTGTGCCAGGGGACACAGTGATGTCCCAAGCCCAAGCACCCGGGAGATTTGCTGCTCCGGACGGGGCACAGCATCAAGCCATCCGCCCCGGCATCCCACGGCAGAGCAAAGCGAGTGCCAAAGCTAGGGCAGTTCGGAGCCCTCTGTGGGGACCTGCCCCAGGGAACAGGCTTTGTCCCCACGGGTGGGCACAGGGCAGACCCCCCCGCACCGTTCAGGAAGTTTCTGTGCCTTACATGGCTGGTTTCCAGGGAGGAATAACAGCTCGGAGCCTCGAGGCCTCGTAACTGGCTCTTCTTGCCATTACTTTCTGAAAATAACAATAGTGGGAGGTTTATGTTGCTTCTCTTTTTTTTTTTTCCTTAATTCCCTCTTTTCAGCGATGTTACAATGGCTTAAGTGGAGCTTTCCCTGATGTGATGTCAGGGTAAACTGTGTGACAAAATTACCGCCAGCTGAATTAGCGCTGTGTTTTCCGCTGCTCTCGAGCATTTGCAGCAATTATTAGCTTTCCAGTGCCCAAGCGAGTCGAGTGTGATCCTTCTGCCAGCTCCCGGCTCTCCAGTTCTCTCCACGTTCACCCCTCCAAAGTCCAGTGCCGGCTCTGGGGGAGATTTGAAGTGCCTGCAGTGCCCCCTCCACAGCAATGCCACCTACGGGCACCGCCAGCAAGCCGGTGAGCAGAAATACACTAAAGCTGCCAATACTTTCCTGGAAAGATGCAGAAATAAGCAAGTACCTTTATATACACAATCTCCTTGGGTTTTTTAAATCTAATACGGCTATACACAGAAGATGGGTGAGACCTTTTATTTTGGGGAAGCTGCACAGATAGTCCTTTGGCACCTCATGCCCCGCGAGCCGAATTCAGGCGAGTCCATCCGTTCTGCCCATGCTTTAAAGCCATATAACTAACCCGAGGTAGCTCCACGTCCCAAAATCAGAATTTTTCTGAATTTGCTTAAACCATTGGACAAGGTGGGTTGAGATAAGTAGGGCAAGGACAGGAGAAGAAACAACCATGTTCTCGAATGAGAAAGCCGGGGCAAGGATACTGCTCTTCATAAAATCACAGAGTGGTTTGGGTTGGAAGGGACCTTAAAGCCCCCCCAGTGCCCCCCCTGCCCTGGGCAGGGACACCTCCCACCAGACCAGGTTCCTCCAAGCCCCGTCCAGCCTGGTCCTGTCATTGGCAACCGCACACAGGCTGGATGGGTCCAGATGGATGGGTGAGACCTGAGCTTTGCATTTCTACCTGCGTGTCAAGCGCGCAGAAACGTTTCCTGTGCAGTGACCAAGCTTCTGGAGAGCCGGGAGCGATCATTCAGAGACCTGGGAAAGCCCCAGACACACCACACAGGAGACACCATTGAACCCAGCAGGATGTTTCGTAAGTCAGTGGTACCTTTTTCTCCCTCACATAAGAAAGAGCAGAGATCAGCAGAAAAAACTGCTGGGTGTGATGCTCATCCTCTTGCTACAATACCACAGGAGGTGGGAAACCCTACTAATTTTTCTCCTGGTTAAAAGGGATCTTGGTAAAAGGATTTATTCAAGTCCTGTTAGAAAATGCTGCCCCATTCTTCCTCCTCCCCAGGGTACACAGACGCAGCATGGCCACTTGCCCACGAGGGCAGGCTCAAAGATGGAGAGGAAATGTGATTTTTCCCTGATGACTTTCCTCCCAGTAATCTTAGCTGCTATTTGTAAGGGCAGCAGATACCGCATCCTCAGACAAAATCTGCTTCTCAAGTGATGATGGCCCTTTTTATAATAAATACTGCCAACTCCCAGAAGTGATAGCTCACAAACTATCAGCGAGAGGACAAGGGGAATGCTCTTTGAGATGCTGCGCAGAATAGATCATCCACTGTACAGCAACAAATCAAATTTAGGGAGCAAGAATTTGAAAACAAATTACCAGCGAGATATTTCAAGCTGACAGCAATTTGGAGCAACTTAGGTCTGTCTGGTAAGAACTGTATTCCTTTTATTTCCCTGTCAATAGCAGCTACCTTATAAGATTGGTTTCTCGTTGATAATTCTCTTGTCTGGAACAGAAACTCCTGAGTACGCTTAAGCTGATAACTCTCTCTTTGATCACATTTCAGTAGCAGTGCTTTTCACCCTGACAAAGGGATTTCTCCCTTCGGATGAAGTTTCCATGCCTAAAAAGCCATGTGGGCGTGGGACTTCCAGCCTCAGGGCCTTCTGAGGCGTGGCCCTGGAGTTGGACTCAGGGCTGGGAATGGCAGGGATACAAGCACTAACTCGCCCTGCCTCAGTTTCCCTGCTACTACAGCAGTATAAAAACTGCTCGTATGTATTTCTCGCTTCACGGGAGTGGGATAATTAATACCTGCTAGTAATACTTTCCCCTCGGAAATGCTGAAACATGAAGGATTAAGGGATTTCCTCCACACCAGCCTGCAGCGTGAGAGGTGAGGGCATCACCTCTTTGTGTGCCCGGAGGAGCGATGTGGAGCTTCGCACCGCACGTGTGAGTTAGCAGGAGGAGACGGGGAAGGGAATTTCAGATATGGTACAACCACAAGCTTCATGTCCGCTCGCAGCCCTGCCCCGGCTCCGGGTTAACGTGGCAGCTGGAGCTCGAGTGCAGCGGGGCCAAGAGAGAGGCTGGGGTGGAGGTGGAAGTGGGGAGGGATCCCATGGGCACACATGGGGTGTGCTTTGCTCCAGCATCCCGTTGACATCGCACTCGCCTGGCACTGAATGCAGTGCTGGATGTGTTAATTATGGAGGCAGGTCATTGACATCCATCCACCAGAGAGGACGCGTCAGGGAGGAATATGTTGGGGGTAGAAGGGAATGCAGCAGTGCCGACATGCCCCGAGCGGGAAAGACATAAAAAGAGTGTGCTAGTCTGTAATTTGCCTGCAATTTCTGCTTGGGAAGCAATGAAAGTTTACGACTAGCCATGGCAGTGCCTCTGTATCTCTTCCAGAAAGTGGCAGATAAAAATAGGTTGGAATTGCACTGGGGAAAAGAGAATTTTGACATTCCTTTAAAAACTTTTTGCGGCCAAGTGCTCCCAGCCTATTTCAGTCGAGTACTTAGTAAGAGGGATGCTAGCTGTGGCTGACAGTCGTTTTGGTGGCCACTGGTTTAGCACAAGCCAGGCCCTGCTCATCAGCACAAGTAAGTCTCTGCCGAGGGACGTCAGCCGAGCAGAGCGATTCCACTAGTTTAATCTTTTGAAATAGAAATGAGGGGGTTTGAGCTGGTTTAGCAAAGCCTTAGCTCCCCTCGGGGCTCGTGGCAGCCTTGGGACGAGAGGACTGTTTCCACGTTGGTTTGTCATTTGTCCCCCTTGGTGGCTGGGGCCAGCTTTTGCCTTGCCGGAGCCTCGTGAGACACTGCTGAGCTTCCAGGGAGCGCAAAAGGGAGTTTGGTGCTCCAGGTGTAGGGTCAGGTGCTGTCAGCATGGGATTTGTTTCCTCCTCTGGCTTCTGCTTTCTGTCTAGCATTTGGGAATAACTTGCTCATCAAGAGGGAGGAAAGCCTTGACCCAAGCATGGTTTAAATTTGTAGCTTAAGTCGTGGTTCTTCAACACCCGAAATTAAAATCACCCAGTACTTGTTTTGCACTGCATCCCCCCTGGATAAAGAAAGCAATCTTCGATGCCTATTTATTCAAGTGGTGCCTTAGAAACTACAATCTTATTGTCTGTTCTCCATGGATATGAAATACTCAGTGATGTAACTCTGGGGTTCCATTTAAAATTAAGACTTTTTTTTCCCCAGTGCCCTTAGCTAAGCTTTCCTTTCCTGCACATTCCCACCTCTCTGGGAACCACATTTCAATGCCTCTCTACACCCTTAGTCTTCACAGCATTTTAGGATCTTTCCAGATGGAAAGTGCCATAGAAATGTAAAACCTTATTAATTAAAGGCTGCAATAGATGCAGTGTGTGGAGGTCAGTGACTCATGCAGTAAGATTCTCAGGGTTCTGCTACGCATTGCCTCAGGGCGCTTTTTTGAATGCTCCCTTCTCTGGGGCTATGACAGTTTATTACACAAAGGCTGCGTGGACCCGAGGTGAATGCAAACTACTCCGGCTGGGCTGTTCCGCAGTTGGCAAAGCAGCAACCAGCGAACCCAGTTTCGTCTGAGCTTTTTGGGACAGGACAGTTTCTCCTGGTGACGGTTGGTTTCTGCCCGTTTTGTTCAGGTTGTCTGTGCTGTAGCGTGTGTGCCTGGGGGGATGCTGCAGTGCCGGCCGCCCCAGGAGCACTCGTCAGTGGAGGAAGAGACAGTGTTTTGGTTAGGATCCAGTGGCTTTACTGAGCACGAACCAAGGCATGTTTCTAGTAGGCAGTTTTTCTTGGAGAGGGTGGGCAGTGATGGGGAACGCAGCAGTCGTAAGCCTTGGAGCAGCCAGCACCGGTGGCTGTAACCCTGGCAGATCCGTTCTCCTCCTGACCGAGGTTCATTTAACCGAGGCAGGTGTTTTAGCTGTTCTGCTGCGATGTACAGCTGCAGTCCCACCAAAAGCACCACCTCTAAGTGTTTCTACCCTGCTAACCGCAGTCCTGAGGCATGCACCGCCCCAGGACATTGGGATTTGCTTCCTGGCTGTGTGGACTTGGATTCCTAACTGGATCTTGGGAGACAATCTTAGTTCTTGATGTGCCTGAGCTCTGAAGAGGAATGGTGATGCCTCCCAGCTGTGCAGGAAGGCTGAGAGCAATACTGGGGAACCCACAGGACTCACTGCCATAGCACGCATGAGATGACGTTTGTGCCAGACCCTCAATTTTGTCACTTTGCTGGCTTCATCGGAGCTACCAATCCTCAGGGAATGTTGCGTTTTGGGGTAACCCCCATAGCAAAGCTCCCCCAGCTGCAAGGTCCACACCCTGCTCCTGGCTGAGCGGGGATGGGCACCTCTGCAGAGACAGGGGAGGTGACAAGGCTCCTCGGCAGTCAGCGCAGGGGGTGGCACAGCACGGCTGCCCGGGGGCTGTCCTTGCTGCACAGCCTGACAGCAGCTTGCAGAGAGCCTCAGCCCTCTGGTATTTGGACCCTGAGTTTCCTTTATCATATTTTTAGTTTTTCCTCTTTCTATTAGTTGGCCACTGCCTGGTCAGCCTCTACTGCAGCAAGTTGTGCCTGTCGTTATGGCACTCTACATCCTTTCCTCTTTCCTCATTCCTTTTATTTCCTTCCCTCTCTCATTCCTTCTTAAGTCCCTCATTAGCATCTCCCTCCCCAGCAAACCTGTCTTTGCACCCCTCATTTCTCTTTCAGCACTCACTCCTCACAGGTAATGAAACGAAACCACTCTTTAAAAAAAAAACAAACAACCACAAAGACCAAACCCACATTTTGAAACGAGCACGAACAGACCCCCAGAGCAACTACTTCACTTCAGCAATGTTGTCACAGAAATAGAAAACCCAGTTCCAGCTGAAGTATATAATTTAGGCCCTGTGTATGCTGGGACTGGCAGGCAGCGCCGTTATAACGGGTGCTGCATAAACAAGACCCCCTTGGCACACAAACCTACCCCGGGATTTCACAGTGACAGGGCGGCTTTCCTGCTGTGACTACACCCACACGGGTGTCTTCGGGTGGCACTCGGCGGGGACTGCCCTTGCCCACCCCTCTGACTAATGCGGACACGCTGCCAGCAGCGCGACACCGCCAGCCACGTCCTGCTCTTACCTGCTACACCTCAAATTGCCCTAACAGAGGCGAGACTGAAAGCGTTTGTTTATTTTACGCACTGAACAACCTACCCACAGTATCGCTGTGGCGGCCTCTCCTCCCCGCCTGTCCTCTCCCCCGGCTTACGTTTCTTTTTCACCAAGCGAAAAGGGGCGAGAGAAACATTTAAAAAACCCCAGCAAAATGGGATTACAAAACCACAAACACTCTTAAAAGGGAGATTTGGGGTCAAGCAGAAAACTTCTAACTCATTTCAGAAAATGGATTAGATTTCAAGCTGCCAGCACAGCCTGATGCTGTCTTAATGACATTTACTGGATGGGAAGTGTTAGCTATTGTTCCTGGGTGCCTGTCTAAACAACGCCCTGCATTTTAGTCTCGTTGACAGAGCCTGCCACCATGTTCCAGAGAGAGCTGTTAATTAAGAGACAAAGCCCAATCTCAACCTAGCTGGCTCTACTTTTACATAATTTTATTTTTTGTTTGCTGAGTCTTTTACCTCACTCCATGAACCAGCAGAGCTGCCAGCTGATCTACTTTTTCCTTCGCTTTACAGCGGCGCGGCGCAGAACGTGTGATTCTCCACAACTCCAGGCCCTTCCACCTTTGAGTTTGTAGTTTTAAAAGGGATTCTTTTTAAAGTCTGACATTTTGTCCTGAAAGCATGAGATGTGCAGAACCACTGAATGTAGAAACCACCACAGGAGGCCAAGACATGATATTAAAAGGAGTAATGAAAGAAAGCAAGCTATTGAAGTGTAAACTCAATTTTACTGCGTATGCTACAGATCAGAAATGAGTAGTTTGAATCCCTGGTGCAACTGACACCAAAATATTAATGGTTTGGTACAAGCAGGAAATACAAAGAGCTTAAAAAAATATTTGCTCTGTGTTTCCAGAGGAGAACCTGTTTGTTAAGGCACTGAAGACCCTATATTATTTTAATAATGTGTATCTCAGTCAGTATCATAATTACAGATCTCACTTTCTTTCGATTAACCTCGCTCACTGACAAGGTTGGAGTCTTGATCCCTATCTTCTTTCTGGACTGTAAAACAACGGTACTCCATTTATTTCCTTGTCTTGGATCCCTTTCTTGGATTAAATCTGCAGGAAGGAAAAATGCAATCTAAATCGCTGCAGGATACTGTCTGTCTTCCTGCAGGAAAAGCCTGTAGGAGTACCTCAAAAATAGGAAACACGGCCTTGCTAATGCCATTGAACCAGGGCCTGCAGGAAAGTCACAGTCCTGGCCCACGGTGTGCCTTCGCCGTGACACTGACCTCGGGGCTGTCCCCCTTGGGAATCTGCATGGGCTGCCCATCTCCCTCGGCTAAATTATGTACCTTGAATGAACCTACCTCCCTGTTAGGTTGCCCAGTCTCTCTATATTTTGCTTAATATTGTCCTGTCTTAAGGATGGAGTAAGTAGATTCAGGTATCTCAGAAGTGCTGGCAAATGAGTCATGAAACAAATTTATTCAGTTGTTTCTACAATCCAAGTGCAAGTTCTGTACAGACATTTGTATTAAAACCCATCTCAAAACACACCACAAAAAATCCCCGAGTAATTTGTTGTAGGATAAAAAATGGCCACTCTCCCACAAGAGGCCCACTCAGAGTTTTCAAAGAAACCTTGAAACAAATTACCGCTTAAAGACAGCTCTCCCCATCTGCAAACCAGCCTCTCTGGATTGAGGTTGGGTCCCTAAAGCCTCCCCCTCTTCAGAGAGGGGCTCTGGTGGCCCTGCTCGTACCTCAGGGATTTCCCATGTCCCTTCTTCCCTGTGTCCTTGTTATTCATAGAATCACAGAATCCCATGTTGGAAGGGACCTCAAGGATCATCTGGTCCAACCTTTCTAGTCAAAAGCATCGCCTAGACAAGGTGGCCCAGCCCTCTGGCCAGCTGAACCATAAAAGTGTCCAATGTTGGGGAATCCACCACCTCCCTGGGGAGACTATTCCAATGGCTGATTGTTCCCATTGGGAAAAAATTTCCTCTTGTGTCCAATCGGAATATCCCCCAAAGTAACTTGTACCCGTTACCCCTCGTCTTTTCCATGTGACTCCTTATAAAAAGGGAATCTCCATCTTCTCTGTAGCCACCCGTTAAATACTGGAACGTGGTGATAAGGTCTCCCCTAAGACTCCTTTTCTCGAGGCTAAACAAACCCAGTTCTCTCAGCCTTTCCTCATACGGCAGGCTTTCCCATCCTTGGATCATCTTGGTGTTCCTTCTCTGGAGCCTCTCCAGTCTGTCCACAGCTTTTTTGCATAGCAGTGCCAAAACTGGACACAGTGCTCCAGGTGTGGCCTGACGAGCGCTGAGTAGAGCGGGATAATGACTTCTTTGTCTCCACTGCTGATGCCCTTGTTGATGCAGCCCAGCATCCCATTGGTTTTCTTTGCCGCAGCAGCATGTTGTTCACTCATATGGAACTTCTTGTCCACCAGGTCTCTTTCCAGAAAGCTTTTCCCCAGCTGGGTAGATCCCAGCCTGTGCTGTACTCCTGGATTATGTTTTCCCACGTGCAAGACCTTACTCTTATCCTTACTGAACTCCATACGGCTCTTGTAAGTTCACTCTTCCAGCCTGTCCAGGGCTTCCTGCAGCGTGGCTCTCCCTTCCGAAGCATCCACTGGAGATGTTTGCATGAAAATGAGACATTTCCTAAAAGCAACAGTTTTCAAGAAAATGAATATACTTAGATTTTCAAAACTAAACTCCATTTTACAAAATCCAAGAGTAACCGAGCTGTGACTTTTCCTCCTTCTCCTTCAAAACCCAGCATCTGTCACGCCCACCTCTCCATAGAGCTTTCATGTCCTGTGCTACCTCAGGCAGACAAAGACTGGTTATAGAATCATGGAATCATCTGGGTTGGAAGGGACCTTCCAGATCATGGAGTCCAACCATCAACCCAACACTGCCCAAACCCACCACTACCCCATGTCCCTCAGCACCGCGTCTGCCCAGCTTTTAAATACCTCCAGGGATGGCGACTCCACCACTGCCCTGGGCAGCCTG
>VXBO01007340.1:446078-485117 GCA_013400135.1 Rhinoptilus africanus
GTTTGGGTACGGAAACCAGCCCCTCTCCGCTGGGAACAGCCCCCTTGCCTTGGCTCTGCCACGTTTTTCGACACCCACCTTTAAACTGCTCGTACGCAGTCAGGCTTCTCCTTCGCTGGCAAGAAGTTTTCGTGATACTTTTTTTTTACAGCCGAGAAGTAGGGAGAGCCCATCAACTCTCAGCCGCCGGTTTATGCGCAACCCACGTCCCTGTGGTCACGGGTCGCTGGGCAGCGTGTACCAGCTGGTTTTTATTCACTGCTCACGCCGCTTCAAACCTTGTGAAATCTTTCAGACTGAAAGCTTACAGGAAAGCGTGCGGCACGCTTATGTTTAGCGAAGAATTGGCCGTGGTCAAGGGGCGCTTCCCGGCCCGCCTGCCCTGCCCGGGAGGCGACGGGTGTCTGCTGGCTGGGGCCATCGATTGCTCAACTCGCCCAGCCTGGGGTATGAACCTCCATCACCCTGTCCTCGTTCCAGCTCTCGAGTTATGACTCAAGGCATGTCTGGGTTATCTATATTGAACTAGTCTGGGAGCTCTTTGCTGCCCTTCCCCTCTCCCCCCCCCCCCTTTTTTTTTTTTCCTTTGTCTTTTGTTTTTTGAGATGGGGGTTGTGTGAAAGGTATTCTTGGCGCTTGAGTTACTTGTTTCCTGCATTTTTTCCCCCCCACTATGAGTGGGGAAGTGGGGGAGGTGGGAGAGGCTCTGTTAGCTGCACTCTTCTGCTAACCCACGTCCTCAGTTCTGCTGGCTACACTGGCCTTCAGGTAACTTTCAGTCCCAGCTAAAGGCTGTGGTGTGGTTTGTTTTGTTTTTTTTCAGCTCCTGGGTAGGTTTGTAGGCAGGTTTGTGTTTAAATGGAGGTGAAAGCCCAGTTTACTTTACTGTGCGGTCTTTTAGATACCCTTTGGTCTGTCTTGGGGTGCTAAGGCCACGTTAAGTGTTTAGAAGGACTTGTTTCTTCCTGCTGAATTGAAACTTTTTGTTTAGAAAGGGCATAATTTTATGTTGAGTCACTAACTGTTTTTTATTCAAAAAGAAGCAATTTTTAAAACATCAAGGAGATGGTTTTTGGACTTTTCTCAGGAGCAACATCCAAAGGTTTATTAGTTTTTGTTGTAAAAATGCTTTGCCCTAACCTTTTCCATAATAAACAACATGCCTCCAGTCTTTGGGCTTTGGGGTTTTTTTTTCAGCCAGCTCTAATAATAGACCTCTGCATCGGAGATTAAAAGTTTATGCAAGGTGGTAGGGGGGAGCACAGCGGGCAGGGATTAGAAATCCTGTGCCCAAACTGATGATTTAAAATACCAAATAAAACCCCAACGTAAATATTTATCTCAATAAATTTTCAAGCTTTGTGAAACATCAGCATTTCTATGCTGACATGTAATGGCAGATGTTAATGTGCAGCTTCTTCATAGGGCTTCCATTGGTCTGATAAAGTTACTTGAAAGATGTAATAAAAAGTGATTCGTGTTTTTTTTTCAGCAGCATGAATATCTTCCTTCTGCAGCTGTACAATCGAGAAACTGATCTTGCAAAGGGATCCACATTAGTAGAAATGTTTGAGCTGGAAATACACTTTAGTGGGACTTCAGCCCTGCCTTGAAATTATACCTACTGTTACTATTTGATTTCTCAATTACCTTTCTCATGCAGAGAATTAGTTAAACTCACAAAAATTTTTAGCGGTAAAACCAGTCTACTCATCATAGGTGGATAGTAAGGCTAGTCTAGAGTGTGTATGTCTGTTGCCATGATATTTCTGTTAAAGCAGTTGCTGTATTCAGTTTTACTGGCATCTCTTGGCTTTGCTGGACATCAAGGAAACGTGATGAGTAAAAGAGGACTGAGCATTATTTTGCCTCGACACTGCCATACTGGGACAGTCATCCAACATGGTGATGAATGCCTGTTGTTTTCTACTGTCTTGCTGCCTTAACTGGGAATCACTCAAATTCTCGTCCTGTGGAACTTCAATGTATATAACCTTGAGGTTTTGGATCCTTTACTACTCTGGGAGTTCACCCTGATTTAGTTTTATAGCTAATCTGGAATAGCTCTATTCAGGGAGTTTATAGCTCATGTGTTGGTTAAACAGAGTTGCAGCTTTAGAGAAAGTGCAGATGTTTGATAATTACTGCTTTTAACTCCATACTATTTTAATCCAGCATATGAGACTTAAAATAGAATCTACACACAAAATTGTATACCAGCGGCCTTACTGGAGGAGCTACGCTGGAAAGATGAGCATTGAGAGTGACCTGCTGTGCCTCAAAGCAGAGCTGGGTGCAAATAGATGTGTTGAGGTAAAGGAATCGCAGGAGGATTGCAGTCACTGCAACCGTAAGTGGGATCTTTCTCCTTGAATGCCTGAGACTCTTATCTTCCAGGCAGGGCGAGAATGGGTGTTACCTGCGGTTGCTGGTGTGCAGTGGGTTGGTATAGACTCTTGTATTGGCAAATCTGATGCTTAGCTATGATTCATAATTCCTCCTTGACTTTTTTTTTCACTTAAAGCACCAGCTACCTTTTCTGTAAACATGATTACGTATTTTTGTTTGTTGGTCCTAGGTGTACTACGGAAAACATCTGCTAGTGTTTGACATGTGTTTATAAATAGCTTTGGTGGAATCAGAGAGGAGCAACCTTTTTTCCCTGTGCTTTATAAAGTGATAGAAACTATTAAATACACAGATCTAAACTAATGCAGTTTGCAAAGGGAAATTCTCCCTCAATCTATTGACATTCCCTTCTGTTACAGTTTTTCTAATTTGCAAGACATCTACTTGATTAATCATTTAGACTCATGAAAATCTCTTTTGAAACGTGTTAAGTTCAGGCATCTATGGGTGGAAAAAGCAAATTTGAGGCCAGCTATAGTGAAAGAGATAACAGTTACCAAGGCAGAGAGTGGAGCAGTACTGAGAACATGAGACCAAGCTGGGTGCCAGTCGGTTCCCCAGTGGATGTGTTTTAATACACTGACTGACACGGGGGGAAGGAGTGTTGATGGATGGTACAACCTAAGAGTGAGTTAAACTCCCATGGTGTTTCCAGGGCAGTGAGGGTGTTGAGAGCAAATAAGCTAAGGAGCTGGCAGCAGCGTGGCAGGTAGGATTTCACTATTGATAATACGAGATACAACTTAAGTTCATGGTGTACTTTTTGCCAAACAACACGGGGTTTTCTAAGCTGTCTGTGCCCTGTTCTGGAACAGGTGTGTGTACAGCTGTATATACTTCAGGAGAATTTCTGTGTGGAGCTGATGTCAGGGAGCAAATGAACTGTTAAAAGAGGCTGTAAGCCCATTAGTGCACCTTGTTCTGGAGTAGCCTTCAGCAGCTACTTTAAGAAAGAGACTGAAACTAGTGAGCTTGTGGATAACTGGTGAAGGCTCAGGAGAAAAAGTTGTTGGTTTTTTTTTTTCTAATGTTTCATTTTCCTGGAGGTTAACTGAAGGAAATGAGGAGAGAGCATAGGCCAGACACTTCTGTCCTTGCTGTTGTTCAGCAAAAGATCAGGGGGCATTCAGGTAAATACTAAATTTGCTTCTTTTCTGTTAATAAGAAGTCAATCAGAATTAGTGTTGTCAGGATGATGTGGCCTTGATGACATGCATGATTTTTTTCCCCCTCCCCCTTCCACCGCCTTTTCCACTCCCCCAAGAATTCAGAGGGTTTTCATTCACTGCATTATTCTGGGTACTTTTATAGGTGATATCTAAGGCTCTAAGGAGGGGATTCTTCTTTCCATCTCTTTTTCTGGATGATACAAGTACAGCCCAGAAGATTCACTTAAACGGTCTGCTCAAGGGCTGTGCTAGTGATGTAGCTTTACATAGCCAAAAGGGTCAGTTTAATTTTTCATGTAAACAAGGCTGAGCTGTTTGCCTATAAAACGGTGTTTAACCTGTCTAACACTGAGCAGGTCAGTATTCATCTTTGCAAAGTGCTCTTGAGATCTTCAGCTGAAGCCGTAGATGGGTAAATGGTTTTTTTAATAGGCTAGAATAACAAATTCAGGAAGGAGGACAGACTGGTGGTATGCTGAGTGAGAAACAAGAAAGGTGCAAGTGGGTGTTTCTCTGTGTACAGCAACTAATCAAGATGTACGAGCTGCCTGATTTTTACCCACTTTCTTGTAAGTATGCCCTTGTAGTGGACACTTGTAAAACTAATTTCCTTTAGGATGACTTAAAGACCTAGCAAGTGTTGTTGCTCAAGATCTTGGGTAATTCCTGATGGACTGTGGGCAGGTATGTGAGTGACAGGTTCCATATAAGCTTCACGTGCAACTTAACAGAAAGTTAATTTCAACCAGTATCTGATGTCCAGGTGTTTCAGAGTCTAAGCATCTTAAAACTTAAATTAAAGTTACAACAATGAACTGGAGGTCATGAGCAGGGGACTCGATGTGATCTGGTTCGTATAGCTGAGAGGTCCTGTCTCCATGACCCTTGTCATGAGGTTTTTGTTGTACTGGTCCCATTAGCTTTTTATTAGCCTAGCTCTTGTCTTAGTCCCTAAATTATAGGCATTTGCCTGGCCTTGGCCAAGCTGGCTGTTAACACTACCAGAAATAGGGAATAAGACAGGAACTCCAGGGGTCATTTCCATTCCTACTGCTTTTCACACTGAGCAGTATCCTCTGGCTCCTTTGATGCCTTTGAGGAGTGACATATGCTTTTGGGCAGTGTCTGCTGTCCCTCTCTGGTTCCCTGATCATAATTTTTGACCCTTGCCACCTTTATTTTTATTGATCCCCACAATCGTTTGGCTTCCCTTCCCTATATTCTTCCTCCACCTTTTTCTTGGGTGGGGGCAGTGTATAAAGCTGTTCCTAAAAGCGAAAGCAACAGGCAAGCAATAAAACAAGCAGTAAATGAGAAAAGGGCAGTCGAGTAGCATTGCCTCCCCAAGATGCTGTGCCAGGCTCCTGCAGCGTAGGAGCTTGCTGAGCCAGGAGTCTGAGCCCGAGCTGACTTCTGTGCTGCAGACTGGGCCAGCAGCGCTGGTGGATGATGGCCAGTGCCCAGGGCCGGTGGCAGCACTGCTTGGCTTTGGATGCTGGCAGGCTGGTCTGCAGGTGCAGACTGTCTGTGCCTTCCTTCTATTCAATGGGCTCAGTTCAATGACTTAATTCCTTTTAAATTTAGAAGCCTGCTTGAGAATTGAAAGGCTTCACGCAAGGTACAAGTGAAACGGAAGACACAGCATATCTTTTTGTGAGGGGGAAAAAAGCAAGGATCTGGTTTGGCTGCATGAAGAGCTCTGGAGTGGTTTAAATTTCTGTACAGAGTATGGCTTTTGTAGTTACTGCCACTTCCACTTTTTGGAAGATGTGTTTAATTACAAACCACTGCTGTTACAGCTGGAAACTCATTTCCTAACTAACATTAAACAATGCATCCTGAAAGCAGAGATGTGGGGAAGGCTTTTAGGAGAGTGAGCATATCCCTCCCTCAAATATCCCGTATTTGTTACTCCACCGCATTTCTGCTGCTGGTGGAGTCCTCAATCGCAGTGCTCTTATTTTGTACTGCTACAGTGAGGAGTGCAATACGATGGTGGGTTTTTTCCCCTGCCCTAGCTGAGGTTATGGGGGAAAAAAATAATGACATAAGATGCAATAAACAGTAGCAAAAAAAAAAAAAAGCTGGAAGGTTTATTTGTAGCAAGCCAGAATAATGCAAGTTAGTTGTGCAGGGTTAAGAGTTTAGAACCCCAAGAAAAAAGAAATTAATTTCTGGTCTGTATGCATCAGTACTTTAGCATCAGGTGTTTTCAGCTGTTTTACTTAGTTTGCAGGAATTGGTTAAGACCACTTGATTATGTTTAACAGAATATTATCACAGGCCTAGGGAAAAGTCAATGGGTGTCGGTGAAAGATGCGGTGTTCAGCAGAACCAGAGACAAAGTGTTGGTGCAGAGCCAATTGAACAGGATTTCTTAGCTCATCTGTTTTTTGTTTGGTAGCTTTGCCTTGTTTCCTGTTCCTGGGGGTGAGGAGAAGGGGTGGAGAGAGAAAATGTGTCTTTAATCAAATGTAAGCTGCTTTCCACTCAGTAAATGGCTGTTACTAGCTTAATTTTTTTTTTAATTTTTATTTATTTTTCCAGCAAGACCAGCCAAGCAATGACTCCTTCCTCTCAAACCTTCCGGTTCCTTCCTGTTGCTTTTATGAAATGTGGGTGCGTCAGTGATTATTTTTTTTTTGTTTGAACAAGAATTGCTTTAATTGGTCATCCATATGCAAAGGCAGTGACTGGAAAGGATTCCTGTCTGGGCAGATGGTTGTTAGCTCTGATTCTCCCGCACCACTCTGCAGCCTTAGCGAGTGTGTACTTGACAGAAGGTGGTTGTGGCTTTGTAGGTAACTCTGGGAAGCGTTCAAAAATTAGTCACACCGGTGTGTTTTTGTTATTACTTGCTTTGCTCTTCTGGAGAAGCTGCAGAGTTCTCTCAGGCAGTGCCCTCTGTGTTCTCAGTGTCTGCAGCCTTGTTGACAGTTTGCGGGGAGAGGAGATGGTGTGTGTTAGAGCATCCTACCTTACATCTTCTTCCAGATAATTGCAGTCATTTTGAAGATGCCTAACTTATCCAAACAACACTTGTACGTTACATTTATGTTCACTCTTGCTCCTGGGGTTTGTTTTTGTGGGATTTTTTTTTTTCCCCTTCTTAACTCGCAGCATGTGTTGGTGGAGCTGCGAGTTGAGAGTTGTCTGGGGGCGTGTAGTGATGTAGCAATTCTTCTTCCCGTGAAACTAATTCATTGTTTATAGCTAAGAGATGTTGTTGAAGGTTGCCGTGAGCATAAAGTGAAATTCTCGGCCTTATCACTTGTGGGCTTTGTTATTTCTTTTTTCTCTTTTCTTTTTTCTTTAAAAAATAATTGCTTTGTAATTTTTAGATAAGACAGTGTTCCTGAATCATTATGAAGGGCTGAAAAAAGAATTCTAGCAACTTTTCCTGGAAACTTTAGAAAACATTTTACTTTGAAGAATCTTTACGCTCATGTTCTCCTTTGCTTCAGTGGCTGCTATTCTTTCAGTAGCTTTTGCAAATGCTGAAAACTATGGAAAAATTTTTTCACTCTTGTAACACTATGAATTTTTGTTACATAGTCTTTAGTTGCTAATATCCTGGGCATGCAATTGAGAAAGAGTATGGTATTCAGTCTCTGTTGGTACAAGACTGTCCATATTCTCCATGTTTAAGCAAATTGTCTCTTATCAAACCTCTAATTACAGGAGTCTCATTTTTTTCAAAACATGCGTGTCAGCTCAAACAACTCCAGTATTTTTATACTTCTGTTTTAAAATTGTTAATGAAGGTCTAGGTTTAGAAGATGCAGTCAGCTAAAAGCACTGAAGGGTATTGCATAACAACATCAATTTAGGAATGAAAATGCGGTTTGAGTGGGGTCAGATTCTGGTTATTTCTGACTCTGTAGCTTAAACGACACTTTTTATTGCAGATTGAGCACTGAAGAAGATCAGAACAAAAATACCTAAGTTTTCTTTTCCTTTTATTGCCAACCATCAGTGGTTTTTTTTTGCAAGCTAAGCAAGAATTTTGCAGCAGTGGCAAATTCTTGTGCCAACTGATAAAGTGGGCTAATTTATAATAAACTACTTCTTCTTATTTGAGGAATACTTGTGGCAAAAATTAATTTGTTAAAGGGTTGCCCCTTCTTGAGTTCAATGCTAGCTTCAGGTTGGTGATTGGAACCTGTGCTAGTGTAGCTTGGGGTTCAAAGAGTTGTGCTCTAGCCACAGCCTGGTGGTTATGTCTTCACTGACTGTATCCCTAGGGGCTGAAATGCATACCGTGGTTCTGAGAGTGACAGGAAGCTGTTTTTCCGTTCCTTCCTAATGATTTTAGGGAAGCTTTACACAGTTTGCGCTTCAAGGGTGGGGAGAAGATGCTGTGAGGATGGAAGGGCTCTCAGTTGAATCAAAGTGGTCCAGCAAACATACAGGTTTCACCTGGGGTCTACTATCTCTCCAGTCTGAGCTTACTGCTTATGGCACATCCTCTTCCTTTCCCAAACTTAAGGTTTTGTGCCTAGAATGTTAAAATTGCTCTTACTGGTATATGAGTATCTCTTTTTTTTTTTTTTTGATGTGTGGCTTTTATTTTTTATAGAAAATGCATTTGTGTGTTCTAAAGCTGTGTCTTGATACCCCATCAGTTTTCTTCATATAGTTAGAATCCTGCTTGAGTTTTGGAAACTGTGCAGAAATAAATTAGACACTTGTTAGGACATACCAGGATATTCATCTGAACAGTTAAATGGGTATAAGCATGAGTTTGGTTCTTGCGTTCTTTTAGGATGTCATCCATGAACTGTAGCCTTAGTGTGACGTAAATAAGGCACTAATTGCCTGTGCTTGCTGTGATTTGGTTTCCGTGCCCCTCCTTTCTAGCTCCTTTGAGGCAAAACAATCCTGGCAAAAATGAAATGATCAGACCTTAACATTTACGTAACTGAAGGCAGGAGACTGTTAGCGCTGGCGTCTCCAAAAATGGTTTATTTGTGGTTGTGAAATCACTGCTGTGGTTCCAGGAACACCTGGTTGAAGCTGCTTGTGCAGGGCATGCCTTCCATCCTCCTAATGGTAGCTAGACCAAAATGAAGGTGTGAAAACCTGCTGTGACCAAGTGCTTTCCTGGTCTGGGATGAAAATAAGTTACTTGAATCCACGGTACTATAGCGGTTGGGAAGCTGTTAGGAGACAGCACATACTCCTTTGGCAAATGAGTTATATCTTAATCTGGTGACATGCCCCATGCCTGCTTTTGTGTGATGGCGCATGGAATAGGGTGGGCTGTGCTTCCAGAGGGGAAAAGATGTTGATCTCTGTGTGGCACGCTGCTGGCTCTGGTAATGAGGCAACAGGCAGGAGATAACATCCACGTAGAAGAGAAAATGGAGTTATAAACCTCATTGATTTTTGTTGGGACACCAGATTAGGTTGCATCTCAACTCAAAGATTTGCTCAACAAATGGAGTAGTAGAGAAGCATTTGTTTGTCACTGGCTGTGCAAGGCTTTCTGATGAGTGGTTTCAGATGCCTCTCTATAGGTCCCCTCCACAAGAACAACAAAGAGAAAAAACCATGAAAACAGATTATGAGTGCTGGATCTGGAATGGTACTGGTGAGAAATAGGCTTATCTGAACCGGAATTTCTTCTTTTTACTTGGCTGGTTACTACAGTCTGTGGAAAAAATGTGTAGCAAATTTGAATACACTCACATGACAGATACGTTTTGATAATGAAGGAATATAGTCGATGCAACATCTGAGTTTGTATTCGTGTTTCAGGTTGTGAAATTGTAATAGTAAGGATTTCTACAGAGGTAGTACGTTCATGGCGTTTATGGTAGAGGAGAGATTTGGTAGCTAAGCAGACAGAATTTAAGGTTGAAGGCTGTGTTCGAAGAGGATATCTGCCTGTTCTTAGTTGTGTATACTTAGCGTTCAATAAAAATAGCTTTAATCAAACCTGATTAAATCCTCCTTGAAAAGCATCATGTATACTAAATATCCTTGACTAGCAGCTCTTCAGCTGCTGAGAGGGGCAGTGCTTTATTTGTGGAAGGGTGCAGACACGTTCATTTCCCCTCGGACTGTGAGGGAAAAGAGGAAAGAATGAAACATCTTTTTTTCTGGGTATTCTTAGTTGCATGGAAAACAGTTCTGAACTGGCAGTGGGGCGTGATGAAACCCCTGCATGTGAGCTGGGTTTAATATGACGTGTACCTTAACCTTTTTCAAACCAAAAATGTTCATAATGTTCAAAAATGTTCTGTTTTGTCCTCCACCTTCAGCAGGGGTAAGGGATCCCTGCTGGTTATCACATGGGTTACGCACTTGTGTAACAAACCAAACAAAACCAGAAGGATTCCCTTGGGAACAGGGAAGCTGATTCACTTTCTGTCTGGAAGATGAAGCTGGGTCATTGTGTCATGAATCCCACCATATTCCGTGCTAGTGACTTGGGTGATGGAATAAGAGCTATTCTCATTACATTGCACAGAATATCCAAAGCCCGTCTGCCAGCGTGGCTGAGGACAGGATTATCATTCAAAATGACTGTGACTATGTAAAGAAATAGGAGAGAAAGAAATAAGCTGCAAAATAATGCAATCAAGTATGTATTACTGTGCCTGGGCACAATCAGCTGCACAAAATGAGGAACAACTGAGTGGGCAGCAGAAAGGGCATTAAAATGGAGAATGTCCTCCCAGGTGTAAAATGTTCTCTTTTGTTAGGTTTTTTGGGTAACATAAGGCTTGAGTTCAGCATGTGGTCTATTGTGCTTGGCCCAGGTGAGCCCCCCTGCTGTGCAAGTGAGACCACTGTCTGAACACCCTCTTCCCTAAGAAAAACCATAAGAGAACGGTGGGTGTAGCTAAAAGCTTTTTAGAAAGCAGCTTGTCGGGATAGTTAAAATTTGAAGACTGGTAGAAGGTGGCATGTAAAAGAGTCTTCAGGTAGCACAAGGTGGTGGAACTTAAGCTGCAGCACAGATCTTCCAGGCAGTTAGATCTTCCACTGCGTAACCAAGAGAGACTTGCCCTGCTTCAGAGGTGGGGAGGCTGCAGGAGCTCCTGGTACAGAGCAGGTTGAATGGTTTAGCTCAGTGGTGCCTGAGATACAGCCCGCACTGCCTTTGGCTGCGTGTGGGAGTGCAACCTGGAAAAACAGGACCATGAGCACTAGGCCCTTCCGTGATTCTGTTGGTGTGCAGAGCTCACTGTTGAAATAGTGCTCCTTCATGGGCTTTTTGAAAAGCCTTGCGTGCCTTCAGGACACTTCTGCAAAGAAGCTGCGGAGCTGCATTCCTATGCTTGCCAAAGTCTAGAAATTATTTGCATGCCAGTATTCTGGAAGTAGGTATCTGAAGTTATTCTTAAAACCTTGAATTACCAGTTTTTGAAAACACAATGACCTTTAGTTGTGGCTTTTGGAAGGAGCCCTGTACGCATATCACCCTCAGTGTGTTTGCAGCAGGCCAATCTGTTCCATGTGGGATGTAAACGCGGCCCCAGCAAGTTCAGTGTGTCCTTGTGCTCAGGGCAGTGCCCTCGCATCTCCCGAGCAGGGCTGGGACCTGCCCCTGGGTGCGATTCAGCAGCAGAGCTCATCTCAGTCCTGTCCTCTTCCCTGCGTGGTATCGCTTCCTCTTTCAGCACAAAGTAATTTTTATAGTTATTGGCTTATTCTGAGGCCATTTAGCCCCCTGAAGTGGCTCACTGCAGGTGTGGGCCAGTGTGGGTGCCCGTTGGATGCAGGCTTGTGTCAGGGAAGGGAGCAGTAGGACTGCAGCAGCGTTTGCTTGAAGTAGCGTGGAGCAGAATGGAAATCTGTTCCTGAGCTTTAGCACTCGATGGGATTTTGATTCTTCCTAGAAGGCAGGGGCAGGTTGGCCTGGGATGGCCCTGCTTGCAGAGCTGCTCATTGACAGGAACAGGAGCTCTGAAAGTGGCCTCTTTAAACTCTCATTCTTCCCCCGCCCTCATGTCCTTGCAAGTGCACTAAATGCCATTAAGATATAATTGCATTACTCTTGAACCATCTACGACAATAATGAGCATCATCATGACCAGTGTAATAACCTGAAGGGTTTATGGTTCATGTGCTGGGCTGTGAGCGTGGTTTAAGGTTGGGGCTTCATGTTTCTGAGCATTAGATGTACCGGGAGGGTGTTCCTGCTCTCTGCAGCGGCTCCGCTTGATGCTGTTTTCAGTGGCACCTGATTCAACTCAGCTGTGACATCCAACTTTGCTCTGTGTTTCCACTTGAAGGGCTTTGCCAACAGTGCCAGCTGATGTAGCCATCTCTTCTTGACATTGCCAGTTCCGCTCGCAGTGGTATCTGTGGTGGCACAGTGAACCAGATGGGGATCTCAGCCCACCCTGCAAAAATGGATTTCTCTCCCTTCAGCCAAATCAGTTCTTCCCCATCTGGTTAATCACTCAGCCATGGGGAAAGCTGTGCCAGTACAGAGGGGGTGTGATGTGAAGATGGGAATGAGTTCCTAGGGGGATGTGGGAGGAGGAACATGGGGTTTTAAGCAGTTTTTCTGCTGCTTATGAAACCACAGGCTGGGCACCACAACTCCTTGTGCGATGGTGTCTTTCTATATCTGCCAGCGCTTCAGATTCAATGATGCTTGCTCTTCTTATGCTGCACTCTCCTCAAAATTCCTATTTTGAGTGTGTGCGCTGCTGCGTGTCCTGTGCACAGTAGGTCTGTGGCATGGAGAACCTCCTTCCACATCAGCTGGGTCATCCCAGCTGTCTGAAACCAGCACTAGGCTGGCCTGTGGCTGGGTCCGTCTGCCGGAGGGTGTCCTCTTTCTTTGTGAGATGCTGCAGTTATTGCAGGCATCGTGGGAATCCTTGCGTGCTCTCGAAGAGCCAACAATTAAGCACTCTGCTGCAGTGTGCTCTGACTTGGTTTACTACCACTTACTATATTTGAATTCAGTGAGGCAAGAGCTTGAGCAGTCACAGGGACAGGAGAGGTTCCAGAGAATCCGAGCGATCCTGTGACAGTTGTCCTTTTTATCCTGTCAGTTGTCCTTTTGTCCCCTAAACCCACGACATTCACACCTGCGTTTGTAAGCTATAGCCTGTCCCTTTATTCTTCACAAGTGTTTAATCGAATAAACGTACTTACTACAGTGTACAAATTATATCCAAGTTATTGCGACCAAGCAGCGTGTTTGATATCAAGCTATACTTTTTAGATAAATTTCAATAAAGTTCATACTAAGTGGTTTTATGGACCATTACTTTTGGCCAGTTCGTGAGCTATCATATTAACGTGTTTTCAGATGGATTGACTTCATTATCCTACTAATACAATTAACGTATCTTCTCACGGTTACCTCGCCCTGCACTTTGTTTCTGCGAGAGGCAATAACAGCATTAAATGTATAGAAACAGCTTTTACCTAGAAGTCTAATGGGCTTTCCAGAGCCCTGGGTGTGTTTCTCAGAAACCATAAAGGCTTTCAGCGTAGTTTTCTTGGGTTCTTACGTAGGAAGCATTTACACTGAGCTACTCAGGAGGGAATAAAACAGTGTCATTCCTTGTTGAGGTAGGATGTTACTTAATGGGGCTGTAGGGCTTTTCGCAGCTTGCCCTTTGCCAGCATCTGGGCTGTGACTCAAGCCGCTGCCTAGCTGGAGCAGCCAAAAAAAAAAAAAAAAAAAAAGAGGTAATTAGGAGAGAAGGATAGTTGGTGATTTCAGAGGACTTTGTGATAAGGAAGAGGGTAGGTTAGGTTAGGTATCAGAAAGAAGTTTTTCACTCTGAGGGGGATGAGCCCCTGGCCCAGGTTGCCCAGAGAAGCTGTGGCTGCCCCATCCCTGGAGGGGTTCAAGGCCAGGCTGGATGGGGCTTGGAGCAACCTGGGCTGGTGGGAGGTGTCCCTGCCCAGGGCAAGGGGTGGCACTGGGGGGGCTTTAAGGTCCCTTCCAACCCAAACCATTCTGTGATAAGTGTCAGAGGTAGAGTGAGGAAGAGGAGGTGGCCAACCTCCACCCTCCTGCAGCCAGCTCACTGGGGGTCTCAAGCTGCAGCCTGGTGTGCCTTCTGCTGTGGGAGCTGGGACTCTTCATCTGCACCTTCAAGCTTTTTGAATTAAAACTATCAGAAATGTTATGTATGCTACCATGGATCTCTTTATTTTTTTGGGTTGTTTATTAAAGCTTTCAGCTAAGTTCTCTTGCTCTCCAGCAGTGTGGGCACTTGGAGCGTGGGTGTAAGTGGAAAGCTGAATGCAGGTTAGGTGACTATTCCTGCTCCGTACCCTGCAAAGCTGTACTTCAGTGTATGACGGCGTGTAGGCTTTTCAGGGCAAAGATGTGTTTTCAGCTGTGTAGTGAGTACTTAATCTATTGTATCATGTCTGTGGTGTGGGAAAACCTAGGTCATGTCTCAGGCTCAGCCTGCCGTGAAGGTGCTGTTGGCTGAAGCCAGGTGATGCGAAGCCCCGAGTTCCTTACGCCCTCTCAGGCTGAGCTGCTTGAGAGCCCCAGAGATGTTATTCTTCAATGGCAAACAAGCAGCCACGTCTCTGCTGTTTCTGCATGTTTAACTGTCAGCGTCGCTATAAAACGGTTAGATGTTGGTATGTGTTGTAAACATGGTTGGTTACCAAAATTAGTGCCTTGCCTCCTGCTTCTTAAAAATAATGGGACGTCGTGCTCGTCTGGCATCTCGGGGACATCTGGTGCTGTCAGAGCAATCTGTCTGCTAAGACGCTACACAGGCAATGCCCTGTCCAGAGCAAGATTTAAAAATACCAGCTAATAAGCTTTTAAAACCACTTCCAACAGTAGCTGCTTAGGAAAAGAGATGGAAGTAGACTTTGGAAATGTATTTCTCTTCCTGACTTTTTTAAAAATATGAAGCTACCACCATGGGTTTAGTCTAATCTTGAATTGTGACGACAACCCAAAGCAGGAAGAGCTGGAATCTATTAAGTCTGAAGTGGTATGAACTAGTTTTATGGACCCACAAATACTTTAAATCTGTTTTTTCCTGAAATTATGGTGCTGGTTATTCCTTTGTGCAGTACAGCATCACAGTGTTCATTATTTTTATTTTTTTTTGACTACTGGTTTCAGAAGCAGAGCTATTTTAGTAGTTTCACTAAACTTTTCCCATAACCATATTTGCTGTTCCATTGGGATGTCGATATAAAACTGTAACGGGAAGGAACGGCTCAGTGACAGCTTTAACAGATCTCTTCATGCAAATCTGCTTTTCTCTCCTATGTAAATGTTAAGGGGAAGTGTAGTAGATATGTAAGCTGTTAAATGTGAACCAACTGGATTTTCTGGCTTTATGAGGCTTTTATTCACTATTTTACCTTTGTACTTATAAAAGTTGGGTGAACGGGTCGGTTGAATGAGTTGAATTAGAACCTGGCTCCTCATTTGACAAAGGGTTTGGGGTAGCGTCTCATGGAGAAAACCGGCAGCTTTCTGGTGCTGTTGAAGTCAAGGAGGCCCTTTCTGCCCCCCCAGGACCTTGGGCTGTGTCTCGTAGCTGGTCTGGGGGCACAGGACAGCCAGCCCTGGAGGCAGGCAGCAGAAATTGGGAAAGGGGTTCTTTGCTTTGTGGGTAAAGTGCTCCCATTACCTGTAAGTCCCTTTTTCAGTGCTTGGGGACCACTGGTGAGTAGAGCGAACGTTGCCTATCTTTCATTGCTCTGATAAAATATTGTGGCTTTTGAATAGGTTTTGGTGGTTTTGTTTGTTTTTATTTTCCTAACCAAAATATACAGGTAATGTCTGTATATTGTCATAACAAGCTTTTTTTTTTTTTTTGGACTACCACCAGTTGACCCAAACCTGATACTTCCGGAGACAGTATTAACCTTAACTTACACCAAATGGATGTGTTGTGTGTTTAATGGCTTCCATTTTAATTTATTTTTAAAATACGTTGCAACAGCTTTAATAATTAACAAAAATATATTCATGTAGCTCTTTCCTTCCTCTAGAAATGACTGCTGTTACTGCAGGCAACGTTAACTTCAAATGGGACCCCAAAAGCTTGGAGATAAGAACGCTGGCGGTTGAAAGGCTACTTGAGCCTCTTGTTACACAGGTAGGAGGAAAAAAAAGGGGAGGGGGCAAAAAAACTTTCATAAGGATGATTATGTGTTTCGATAGATTATTTCAGTGAAGTAACTTTGAAAGCTTAAACTCCAGAAGTAAAAACACTATCAAACTAAAGATGGAAAAAGTGTAGAGGTAATTTCTTTGTTCAGTTTTATAGTAAGAGAGTTATGGGTAGAAATCTAGAGAGACTCTGTTTCTTCAGCACCTGATAGCACACAGTATTTCACTCATAAGTGCAGAAATGCGTGTTAGTAGCTAATGTTCTGCTGCTGTGCTGTTTTACACCTGTATTTTGGGTGGTATGCTGCTTGCTTGTTGAGCTTTTAAATAGCTATGCTATGAATCGTGGAGAAACTGGTGTTCAGAACGACAAAAGTCCCTGGCAATGGAGCCCTTAGTGCTTGCCAGAAGTAGTAAGGTCTCGCGAGTTTTGTCTTTGAGATGACCTGTGTTTAGAGTTCCCTTTGGAAGGAGGTTCAGGCAGAGGGTGAAATGTGGGAGGGGGGATGTTTGCAACCCATCTAGAACAGTCTTGGGTAGCATGTGGGTTACTGACCTTTCCTAACCGAGTTCCACCAAAGTATGCTTTTATGGCGTTTGTTGCTGTTTCAGTATATCTTTTACAGATATGCATACTTTCTTTTAATTTCTGCCTACGCTTTATGCTGGCTTTGTGAATAAAAGCTTATTTCACATGGTGTATATTGCCCAGTGAAACGCACTGAAGAACATAGGAAAGCCAGAGTAAGTCCTCTAAATGTGAGCTGTGTGTCTTGGATGTTTTGGAGGTTCTTGGAAGAGACTTTGTCAGAGATCTGGAAGAGAAGGTGCACTGTAGACAGTTAACTCATCTTCTTTAGCATTGTTTTTCTGAAATACGAAAACATGCAACTCCTGCAAAGCATGAACTTCAACAATCAAATTCTCCTACCAATATTAACATCCCTTTAATCGCCAAGCTGCTGTCTGTACCTCTGAAACAACCTGCCTTTTGTTCCCCCCAGATATCCACATGGGCACTTGGATGATCTACTATATAGCTTTTTAGCTGGAGTTACTGCTGGAATAAGAGAATTTCCTTAGGAGAAATGGGCCTAATTTGGTAAACTTAACTGAGCAAACTTGTTACTAGGACCTTTTTGTCCAAGTTGAGTGTCAATAACTTATGGCTCAAGTAGCACAACAGGCTGTACTGTCAATCACAAATTTTGTGAATGATTTGACTGGCAAAATACAGAGAGGAAAGTAGTGTAAGTTGCCCTGGTACAAACTGTTCTTTATTTGTAGTAAATGGTGAACTCAGACTACCCAATACAAATGCTCTTCATTAACTGACGGCGCTATTCCCAGCTGATGGCTTTCCCTCTCTGAATCAACCTACTGAGAAGATGGATGCAGCTCTGAGGACCTTTATGTCAGCAGCCCTTGGGCTTCCCAGAGTATTAATATTTTTAGTGATGTAATTTGATGTCCCTGTGAAGTAGCTTTGTATGCATTTTCCTAGGCTTAACAAAAAGGAACAGGGGTAAAAAAAAAAAAAAAGGCTAATGGAAAAGCGTGTGTGGATTTTATGACATCTGTCTGGGTTTGACTCAAGGGGATGGATCCTGATCCTGAGCTAACGGAGTACCTGGTGGTCATCTGGCTGCTGGTGACCAGCCCCTAGCAGGTTTCAGTCTAAAACATTAAACTTGGACTGTGAGAGTTCAGGTTTTGTTGTTTTAGGGCAATAATGAGCTCCAGGAAGTCTTGCTCTGCATTTAGTCCATTGGCTGTAGTACTGTTTTGGACTGAAAAGATACTGTGTTGCTAGATTTCTGTAGATAATGGCTTCAACCTGATTTGGGGTCTTTTATGTCTGGAGAGCTGGCCCAAACTAATTATCCCCAACGAAGTTTCGTTTTATGTTATGCCAGATAGCTCTGGCCTGTTACTGAGATTGTGGTTTATCAAAAATACAAATAGATCTCAATTCTTAAAATAAAATTTTCAGGTCTGCTGCTGATAAGAAAAATCTCTAAGCAGTTTAGCTGAATTTATAATGCTCATCAAGAAGCAAGGTAATGTTTAAGGAGACGTGAAAAACACTTGTTAGTGAGTTTAACCTTTGGAGCTGGCAACGGTGCAGGTATTAGCGCTGTGCTGTCTAGAAAAAAATACACGTGGCCTTGCTGTTAAGTGGATAAATTTCTAATTTTTTTCATGTTTTTTTTTTCCCCTCCATCTATGCCTTTAGGTAACAACCCTGGTTAACACTAGCAACAAGGGCCCCTCTAATAAAAAGCGAGGGCGTTCCAAAAAGGCCCATGTTCTGGCTGCTTCAGTTGAACAAGCGACAGAGAATTTCCTGGAGAAAGGAGACAAAATTGCGAAAGAGAGCCAGTTCCTTAAAGAGGAGCTGGTGGCGGCTGTGGAAGATGTTCGTAAGCAAGGTAAGAGCTGTGTAGCTGATAGCTTGTCAAACCATGGATCCAGAGGAAGTAGAACTGTTCCTGTTGCCCTTCTCCCTTTTGCTGTTGTTCCTAATGATTCTGCACCTCTCCACTTGCGTGGATTCTCGCCTTGTCTTGCTGGCTTCCTTGAGGAATAACAGGAACTAGGCAGATCTGGAAATTGGGTGTCCAAGTAGTGACTGAGAAGCAGAAGGGCTGATTCTTTGAAGAGCATTTAAAACTCAGTTTAGGCTAAAAAGTAAACTTTCCCCTGAATGTAATGGAGCTGTGTCTCAAACATGTCAATAACTTCTCCAATATTTGAATGTATACAAAACAGCATTGTAGGAGGAAGAGCTGAGTATTGACTTGACAGAGCTGGGTGTCTCAAATATGCGAAATGTAAATAGCAACAAACAGAATGCGAGGACCTTGATTAAATATTCCAGGCTTCCTCCTCCACATCTAGTGTTGATTTTTATCATTTTCTTTTTTTCTTTCCTGGAGAAGACCTGCAAGAAAAGCCTATGGAGCTGGCTTACCCTAAAATATGCACTAGTAAATATTGTCGCTCATAAATCATTTATCATTCTTCCAGTCATGAGCCTTTTCTATGCTTCAGTGAAACCCAGTCAACTGGTATTAATGGTGGCGGCTGCTGCTGCAAAAAAAGGGAAACTCATTAGCATTAATTACTTGTTTGTAGCTGAAGTTGCACAGTGATGAAATATTGAAGATGGTTCTAAGTTCTGGATGAGCCTGGTTGATGGACCAAAGAAAGATCAACGTAAGAAGGCTGCAGTATAAGGGGATAATTGAGTTAGCTTAATTTAACAACAACAAACAGCAGCAAAAGACACCCCTTTGTCTTGAAGCCTTTAATTCTTGGTGCTTGCGTGGTTGCTGCTCAGGATCACAAGTCAGAGCTCAGCTGTGAGTACCTCCAGATGACTCTTGGTGATACTGGAGAGCGAGGGAGCTGTACTCAGCCCTCGGGATTGGGAAGTTCCATTAGATGAATTTGTAGGGAAGCTGGTGGGAAGGAGAGACTGCTATAAAAACCTTCAGGATGACCCTTTCACTTGTTTCTTGGTCCCTGCTTGATGTTGAGACTACTTGATGCCAAAACCTCTGTGCCTTGTTGGTCTTTGACAGAGGAGGTGGAGTTCAAAGCTGAGACGTGCTGGAGTGAAACAACTTCCCACCTTAATGTCATCTCGCTTCTTCCTCCCTTTTTACTGTTTGCAGCTTGCGTGAAATCTGGTGCCTGGAGAAGATAATCTGTTTCCTGAACCTGGGTGGGTGATGATTAGACTTGAGTGATTGGCCTGAATGGTGCCCCCCGCCGTTTGTGGGGACACGGTCGCTGCAGGGCTGGGACTGTTGGGGCAGCACGGCCAGAGATAAAAGCCTGCGCCCGTCATCATGCCAGCGTTCAGGCAGGTTTAGCAGAGCAGCTCTTTGTAAGGAAATTAAAAAGCAAAGAAACCTTTGAGGAAATTAGAGGCAAATGGTGAAAAATGAGATGCAACAGAGGGAAGGTTTATAGCTGCCAATGCCCAGGGGAGGGCTGCAGTTCTCAGTGGTGCTAATAGCAGCAGGGAGATAACAAACTCTCGACATACGTGTTTATGTACAGAAGTGCTTCCAGTATTGTGGTGAACCAGTTGAATTCGTGAACTGGAGAAACGAGGGAAGCGTAATGCAAAGCCTGTGTGTGTGCTTAGCAAAACCTCCAGGTGTTGGTGCCTTTATCTGCCCTTTTGCAATGGAGGGCAAAAGGGGAGAGGAGATCTGGGTGGCTCGGGCAGCAGTGGGGTGATTGAGAACTGGCAGCATCTGTGTCTGAGGGCAGCAGTGGGGTTATAGATGTGTAGCACAATTTATCTTCAGCAGAAGAAAAGAAAATAGAATTAATAATGCCTCTATTTAGAGTAGGGAGCGGTTTAGTTACCATAATAAAAAAAGATGAATGAATGTAGACAGAGGTTATGAAGATGATTAGGACAATAGATAACTCGTCTCATCAGAGAAAATTAAAATATTTTTTTTTTAGCCTAGCAAGAAGAAGATGGAGAGGGTACATGATTTTAGTGAGCGCGCTTGTTCATAAAATCCCATTATTTGGGGGTAAAAACAAAGAAGTGAAAAGAGCTATTTAGAATGAATGATAGTGTGGCTACGTACTAAATCAATGTAAGTGGATCTTCAAAGTCTTCCTGATTTTAACAATGGAAGAATAAATTACAGCTTGCTTTAAATATTAAACAAGTTCGTGAAATATCCTAAACTAAGATTCTTGGCCCTTTAAGATCACTGTAAGCTCTTTGGAGGTTCTTCCCTTCTTACAAAGCGTTGAAGACTGACTGTCAGCTGTTCTGGTCCTGGTGGGACATGTTTTGGAACTGAACCCGTTTCTCGCCCAGGTGCGTGGCACTGGGACAGGGTGCAAACTCCAGGGCCAAGAAGGACATGTTTTGGGTGAGGCTAACCAGGCTGCGCCTGTTTTCCTGGGGTACTGAGGACCGTAGTTCACTGCCTCCGTGTATCTGTATGCTAGCGTGAGGATCCAGGGTATTAGCTGTGCTCTTGCTGTTGTGTTTCTTCCTATGGTAATTTTGCATAAAAGACCAAAAATTAAAACTTAGAATTAAAAAGCTTAAGCCTGTGCATAGGGTTTGAAGTAGGAGAAAGGATGGATGGTCTCGTGAATCCTGTAAACTATGATAAGGTTTCATGGTCGCAAATGCAGGGGAGTGAACCTACTAATTCAGTGTGGTGTCTTTCCACCCTGTGTTTCTGGGTGAAGCTTTCTCAAAACTGAACAAGGAGGCAAATTATGAAAGAGTAAGAAGTTTCTTCAACTGTGCTTCATACAGCATGCAGGGCTTAAGGATTTCCAAGGAAAAGGAGGAGGCCAGTTGCGCAACAACATGAAGTTAAACTCTGAATCGGTCTTGGAAAACTCAACTTTACAATTCTGTTGTGACCAGTTAGCTTAATTTCCTGGAAGGGTGTAAAGAGTTCTCAGTTGTTTTCCTGCAAGAAAAATGTTTTCGGAGTGCACCACTTGTATTAGAAGTAATCCTCTGGCCAAGGACTGGAGATCTGTGAAAAGCCGTAACTTAAGGGAGCTCTAAGACGACTCTTGGCAAACTGTAGGAGTGTTGCAGGTAGTATATGGATTTAATTGAAGACAAGATTAAGGAATTAACAGAAGCTTTTGTTGCCATAAGCATCAACTCCCATGTTGATAAGGTGAAAGGAGATATGGGGCCTTAGCTTGCCGTTGTAGAAAGCAATGGCAGCCTGTTGTGTCACTCATGGTGGACATTGACGGTGGTATTTGTGGTAGGACGGCACTTCAGCACCCAGAATAGTAGAGTCTCGAAGCTCTGATTTCATGCTTGCCTTCGTTTGGTGGGGAATAGGCAGCCTCTAGGAACTGTGACAGACTGCTATGAGCAGATAGGGAGATGGCCTGGTGACATTCCTTGGGTTTCTAAAACTGCCGGCAAAGCAGCCTGGAGACAGGCTTTGAACTGGAAGGGAAGGAGGTGATGTGTGGGCACGAATTTCTAGCATGGAAAAAAGCATCAGTGCCTGTGTGTGTCCTAGGTCTTCCCTGCCCTGCCTTGCCTTGCCTGTCTCCTCCACCGCTTTCCCCTTCTCTGTGTTTGTATAAAGCAAGCCCTCTCTGTCATGGTCATCATGTACCGCGCTGCTGAGGAGGATTAATAGTGCTGTCTGAAAGCGCTGTCAGACCCTGTGGGCATGGTGGGAATGAGACTAGAAAATGGTAATTTTTCTTTTGATGGACGAAAATCTTACTATTTCTGAAATGGGCTTTGTTCCATTAGATTTAATTGAATTCTTAGTGCTTTATTGACAAGATCATATTGTGGCTACCATTGCCGCCTCTTTTCTCAACTCTTTTTTATTATCTTTCCCGTGTAATATCTGGTGAAAATCTAAGGTTATATTGGAAAAACAGATTACTCATAAGAATTCGTACCAGCTGCATAATCTGAGTCTCGAGGTCTGACTCTTCTGCAGTATATTTCTTTTAACTCTTGAAATCCTGCTTTCAAACTTGCTGTGTTACCTCTGGCTCAAATCTGAAAATGAGAAGATCATGTGGGATCCAATTTGAGCTGCCAATGTGTACACATATTGTGGTAACTGCGTACTTAGGCCAGGGCAGACCTGCCTCTTACCCACTGTTTCTAGCTAAAATAACTATCCCGTGTTGCTTTTTCTTTGTAGAAGTAGTCTGGAAGGAGGAGCATTTTATTTCAGGACTGACTTGTAAGGTTGCAATTTAAGAGATGGGTAGAGGCTAATTTGGGCTTGTAACCTTTTTAGCAGTTTCTGAGATTCAGGTGAGGCGAGTGGCCACCTCTCTAAGTTGTTTTAAGTAGGAAATAAATGAAAACAGCATTCTTCTCTTTTGGGAGTGGGAAATGTGGGAGTTTTGCATATAAGTAAATAAAGGAGGAAATATTTGTAGTGAATTTTGGTTCTGGCATATATCCTTAAATCCTGAGGTTGTTAATAGATTTCGTACTTCTGCTGGTGACATCAGTTTCACTATTATTAGCCTCTTCCAGAAGGAATAAAGAAAAGGTCATGTCAGCTATGTAGGGCTTTTATAATCTCATGGCTGATTGCAGTTTTTCAGCATTGGAGATGCATCATCTTTCACCCATCTGGAAATCTGGAGGCTCTTAAACACTTGTTAAAATAATGAGTTGTGGTCCTCAAAAAGTTGGGTAAGGGATAGCCTGAGATTGGTATTTATAGCTGGTCTCTGCTTGGGCAGAAGCTTTTTTCATCTGTCACAATACTGCAGTAGCATATTTTATTTTTTTTTCTTTAAAATGTTGTATGCCAGTCTTAGTTGTAATATTTAAGATGATGGAAGGGTGTTACATAGGAGGGAGCATTTGAACAAAATTGAGTATCTTGATGTAGTTGCTTGGACAGGCTGGCAGCTGTGTTGGGCTGTATTTAGCTATGAAGGTGTAGAGCGCTTGGCTGCTAGAAACTCTTCCAGGGCAAGATATTAAGTGCTTAATGATAAGTAAGTGCATGGTTAACCCCACGCTCTCCAGTTGTAGGTATTTTTGAGTAGTTAAAAAAAAAAAGTGAAAATTAAACTGAAACACTTCCCGCAATGATGATCTGCCTGTTGGGGCAGACAAGCTGTTGGCAGGATGATGCTACTGCATCATCTGGAGATTGTGGTGCAAATCTCACCCAGCCCCGTTTGGTAGCGGGCTTGATGGGACTCACAGTTGGTTTTCACTTTGTGAAGTGCTGTTTGAGGTTCTTCTTATTTGAGATGTGCTATTTTTGTTCCAGCATTTGGCCATATGGAGACTTTTTCATCCAGGTTTGGGAAGCCTCCCTCACAGCAGTTAGTTACAACGCAGTTCTCCTGCTTTCTGGTCATCTCCAGCTGCCTGCTAATCTTTGGCCTTGAGTAACCTGGAGTCTTCTAAACTAAATCCTAGCTGTTCACCAAATGTTTCTGAAAGGCAAAAAGATCCAAGAAAAATAATGTAGGTTCCAAAACTTGCTGCTATGTAGGAACTGCAGTACTTGAAGCAAAATCCTGCCCCAGAAAGGGCGGGGAGAAATCCAAAATTTACTCCTCGCGACTATACGCCGACATTACTTTTATGCTTTCTGAATGCCTTCTGGAGGAATATCTCTAGCTGTGGAGAGTGGCCTTTGCTTTTCACAGTTAACCAATTGCATTGTTACCATCTGAAACCCAAATTCTTTCCTCCTGCACCAGATGCAGACCTACAGGCTATGAAACGCTGAAGCGTTTTACGAAGCGGTGCCTTGCTTTGAATGCAAACCAGGGCACGTCCAGCCAGGTCATCGCTCCGAGTTGTTTACAGTCCCATGAGCTGTGGCGTTTCCCTGAGTGTTTACGGTACTTTCTGCTGCTTTCTGCTTGACTCCTACACGCACACAAATCAAAGCTTTTGCTTAAGCTTTGAAAGCATTGTAGTTTGTAAAATAACTGCGGTCCTGCATGTAATAGCAGAGGCATGCTGAATTTGCCTCTCCAGAGGATTCTGGCATGTTAAAACACCTGTACAATTGGAAATAAGGACCAAAGTGTTATTTCACGTCCCTTCCTCCCTGCACAAGCCTCTCTACCCTGATGCCCTGTGGTGACCATACTTGGAGGTAGCTACATGCAATCTTAATTGCTGGCTTTTTAAATGGTTGGCTTATTTAAATGAATTCATTTTGTTTTCAAGACTTAGATTGACCTACGCAGGAATCATTAGAGCCTCTTTAAGAAATGTGGTGTGATGTTAAAGTGGGACCATTTTCTCCCCTGTGCAGGTGACTTGATGAAGAGCGCTTCGGGGGAGTTTGCAGATGACCCCTGTTCCTCCGTGAAACGCGGGAACATGGTGCGAGCGGCGCGTGCCCTCCTCTCCGCCGTTACCCGGCTCCTGATTTTGGCTGATATGGCAGATGTCTACAAGCTGCTGGTTCAACTCAAAGTCGTAAGTGTGTTTCTTTGCTGGGATTGGCTTTGCCGTGCCTGGCACACCAGGCGTGCTCCCTTGAGTGGCTCTGTTCATGCGTGTGTGCTGACCTCAGTGTGTGTGCTCTCAGCAGCTCGCTTCTGGAGCAGGGAGGTTTTTTAAGGTTTTTCCTCTGAGCAAAACATGCACTGTGGATGTTTGTCACTTGTTTTTGAAGTCGTCGTCAGTAGCTTTTGACACCGCATTGCGCTTTATTCTGAACTTTTAGTTGAAACTAGACACACTATGGTCTGCAACTGCAGGTTGTAACCAGCTTTTTTCATCTTAAAGAAAAAGTAATTTGGCTTTGTTATTACCAGTACTCCCGGGTAGCCACTAGGGATGAGTAGCTTCGGTAGACTAGATAAAATGCTTGTGGGAAGAAAAGACTTCCTCAAATATTCCACATTCAAGAGGGTGGGTGGGTGATTTGTACAGAACCTGCAATGAAATGAGATTCGATACTGGGCCTGCTTTTACAGCAGGGCTTTGGGGACTCCCCATGTGTCCTTCGGCCATTGCCTCAGCTCTGCCAGGCAGGTCTCTGCCAGGGCAGGGCCTCTGAAGGCCCTGGGTGCCTTGATGCTCTTTCAAATGTGTGTACTTGGCTGTCCCAGGTAGCTGGTGACTGTGAATAAGTAGCTGAGCCTTGAGTACTACTAGCCTTTGAAGTATCTCTCTCCGAAAAGTAAAAAGGGGCAGAGGAAGATTGGTTTCTCTGTGTGCTGTGAAGTATGTTCTGAATTACTTCCTGAACTGTGGACTGTATTACTTGGAAAAATATGTGAAAATATATTCTTTTAGGTGGAAGAAGGTATCTTGAAACTAAGAAATGCTGGCACGGAGCAGGACTTGGGTATCCAGTACAAAGCCCTCAAACCAGAAGTAGACAAGCTTAACATAATGGCAGCCAAAAGGCAACAGGTATAGTGATGGCAGCTCTTTCTTCTGTATATTATTTCTTTTTCCTTCTTTCAAAATTAGAAAATAAGGCAGCCTTGCTGCTCTTGGACAGTTCCCACTGATGCTAATACTGCTTTCTTACTTTTTTTTTTTACTTTATTTTTATCGCTGAGTACTTGCACTTCAGTGTGTTTAGGAAATTTGAGCTTGCCTGGTAAGCAGAAAGTCTGCTCTGCGGTAGTGTACTGCTTCTGACGGAATTTGTTCTAGTAGCGTTTGTTTATGTTAATGCTGTAGTACTTTAATGAAACGCTGCTGCCCGAGACTTGTGCTGCCCGTTTTGAAGCATGCAGGTGTGGGCGAGGAAAGAGAATTGAGATGTGACTGGGTGCCTGGTGCACTGGCCACTAGGCCACTCTGCCTTTGTGGTTCGCACAGGCAGACTGAACTTGTCCGTTTAAAGAGGGAGCAAAAGTCATGGCCGGGCACAAAATTACAGCTCTGCCAAATAATGAGTGGCAGTGCTGGCTAGTCTTGCACTGAAAGGCCCATTTGAGAAGGGATTTAAAATCCTGCTCGATATGCATGTGTTCTGTGTATAGATAGCTTGTGCTTAACCTTAAATTGCATGTAAAATTTGTTTTGTTCAACAGCACTGCTGTGACTCATTCTTGTGTAGGTAAGTTTTCAAAAGAAGGCAGAGGTGTGGGCAGTCCCATTTATCACAAACAGCATAATTCTTGTAGAGCATTTTTTATTTGTTTGTTCTGCTGATATGTACAAACCAAAACTGCTTATGCACCTCTGACACTGCTTAGCTTTTTTTTTGGTTGCACAGATTCATCTTTGAAAATAAACTGGGTATAGCCTAAAATGGATTGCTGGTTGGTTATGTATCTGAAATCTGATTGCAGTAAATGGGAGTAGGGTTGTGATGGCAATGCAATAAACGTTCCTAAACTGCTTTGTGATGGATTGGTCCGCACTATGGGAAGTGGTTGTACTAAATCTGTAAATCTGTAAGCCTGCTTGGAGTGCCCTCCCTGCTTCGTGCGTATCTTACAGAGGTCACTTATTACCCATTCATTTTGAAGAGCCTGTCAGATTTTTTTTTTTACCTCCTTTTCTCAGTAAGGCAGTCCTCTTCTTCATTTTCATCACCTCTTTGTTAGATTTAAGAGGTAACTTTAAAATTATGATACTGCTAATAACTGTCTTCGTTCTTCCTTTTATAAACTTGCAGCTTGTGCTGGACGTAGAAGCTTTATCTAATCATGATGCTTCTATTCCAAAAGAGGTGGTAGTGCTTCAGAGAACTGCAGTAGCCAGCGTTTGGGAAAAGACATATGGACTTGCTTGCTAATCTTAAATTAGCAGTAATTACAGTCATTGGATTAATTTTATCTCATTGGAGATGAACAAGAAGTTGAATGAGATGGTATACTTGTTCTTCTAAAATTAGGTACCCAAGCCTCTTGAGGACAGTAAACTCCATCTTCTAGGTGTGGTTAAAGAAAACACTCTGGTTGTGAGTCTTGGAGTTTAAATTAAAAGATGATCTTGCTTTTCATATGCAAGTGCAAGACAAGATTGCAGGAGAAGCCTCTTGTTCATTTGGTTGTTAAAAATTAGCTTGGTTCTTAAGTTACATAAAAACATAAGGTATTCTGGTTTGAGGATTTAGGTTTCTTTGCGATTTTTTTAGATATGATGGACGCTGGAGGAGTGGGGAGAAACATGTGTGTCCTCCTGATTTACAGATGTTACCAGCTTGCAAAATGCTGGTCCTCTACTGTGGAGCGGAGCAAAAATCCAACCTCGGATTTTGAACTGTGGAGTTGTGATTTGCCCAGCAATATTTATTTTTTTTTTGTCTTTATGAAGCTGTTGTGTTTTGAAATTAGTTCAGCCCTTAAGAATAGGGATGCTCAGTCAGAAGATAATTAGGTTTGAGCATACTAGGCCAAGAACCTGCCTGTCTTCTGAAGGTGCAGGGAGACAGTGTATGGATGTTAAATGTAGGGAATGTTCTCAAATGCTTTTTTTTTTCTTTAATTTTCCTAATAGGAATTGAAAGATGTGGGTCACCGTGATCAAATGGCGGCAGCCAGAGGAATTCTGCAGAAGAATGTTCCCATTCTTTATACGGCATCCCAGGCCTGTCTGCAGCACCCTGATGTAGCCGCTTACAAAGCCAACAGGGACTTGATCTACAAACAGCTTCAGCAGGCGGTCACGGGCATCTCGAACGCAGCTCAAGCAACTGCATCGGATGATGCTGCCCAGCAGCAGGGTGGAGGTGGAGAGCTGGCTTATGCTCTGAACAACTTTGATGTAAGTTTTGAAGCTTTTATGTTAAAAAAAAAAAAATGGTAACTCCAGCTCTTGTGTTCATCCACTCAGTTTACTAGCAACAGCTTGCTTTTATTTGTATTGCCTGAAGGATCATTTTCTACTGAAATACAGCAGCTGCCAGGTAAAGCAGGCTTTTATTTTTCAAGTCTTTTTCCCAACTAGGATTGATGGAATATAGAAAGTTATATATGCAGTTCTTGGTGATTGAAGACTGTCAAGTTAAACTAGCTCAGAAATAGCAGTTAGCCTACTGCTACATTAGATGTAAGCCCTTGGTTTATTTGAAATTGATTATTTCATAATATATTTATGTAATGTATTCTGGTAGGTGACACAAATGACTTATTGAAAGTGAATAATGCATTTGGAATTGCCCAGATTACCTGTTGAGAGGAACACGAAGTGGGAAGTTTATTATGATCTTTGGTTGGGAATGAAGTCACTTCACACTGATGTGTTGTGCTGATCTTTCGTATTCTTTATCTTGCATTCAGTGAATTACTGAGGATAGCCATGCATTTTTACTGAGAACACCTTCCTTTTGAAGCCAATATTCTGTGCCTACCACTGATTCAGCCTCTGAATTTTAAACACCTTGGCACTAACTTATCTCTAAAACTTTATTTAATATTGCAAAGCCATCACTCAAAAGGTGTTTAATACTTTTGTTTTTGCCAGATACCACTAACCTTTTCCTTTTTGCTCTTACCACTTTTGTTCCTCCCCTACGTTACTTCTTCTGCCATGTTTCTTTTACCAGGATAAAGTACTATTTGAGTTCTCTCTGTGCTCAGTGTGAAGCCTTTCTAGGCGATCTCCTGGGTAACAAGAGGATGTCACGGTTTTCTTGATCATTGCGACTATGATTTCAGTTTTAAGTCTGCTTTTCTTCAGTTCCATCAGTTGTATGTTGAGCAGCATAAGGCTGCGGAGCGTGCCTCGGGTTAGTACCCGAGGGCCTGCAGGTTTGAGCAGGTGTCTGTGGGAGGGGAAGGCAGGCCCTGTGACAGCACCTGGTGTTAAGGGCTGACTTGGGTACATAGAGTTGAAGAAGCAATTCCGTTCAGGTTCATGGATTGGCTAACCTAGCTCAAACCATTTAATGCGGTTTCTGCTGTATGGCCATATTTTACTAGATGAACTCTAATATATATGGCCAGAGACTTTGAGTGCTGCCGTTCATGTGGAGCTTTTGAGTTTTTCGTTCGGCTTTGTTAAGCTCTCTAATAGCAGCAGGGCTTGTTCAGCAGGCCAGCTTCAGTGCGCCTTGTGTGCCATAGCTTTGTCATCTCATTCCTGCCAAAGGAGAGTGACAAAACAAATGTGTTCAGGTTCTTGGCAGATGTTATCACCGCACTTCATTTCCTGCTAAGGTTTGAGTGTTACTGCACTCTTGTAATGCTGGCTTTGCACACACACGCCCCCAAATACTCCAGTGGTTTTACTGTGAAGGTAAAATATTAAATGGCTACCAGAAGATAACAAGATAATCATTATCTGGTTTTGAGGGTGCGGTTGTAGCATCCTGCTGTTGTGTTATTTTCACGGCTAAAAGTTTGAGGAAAAATGAGGAGTGTGTTGGAGAACACGTGCCATGTTCTAATCCTGCTGTGACGGCTGCGTGGTTACTCCGTAGGGAGATGGAATGTGCTGGCTGGCAGGAGAAGCAGTGGTTGTGACATTGCTGTGGAAGTTAACTGGCATGCAAACTGATGGCCAAAACTCCCATTTCAAAAAACTTTGGGGCTTCTTTTATGAAGAGTTATAGCAACATCCCCCCCCATGCCTCTGTAGTGAGAAGAAAACCACCCAAACCCTAAAGGAACCACCAAACCTTGCAATGGCCACGTAATTTTTCCCTAATAAATTGCAAACCTGTTTAAAGAAACCACCTGAAAGTACTCACAAGGTGATAAACACTACACTGCTTTCTCCTGGAGAACGTCTATGGGTGGAGGTATTGGCCCCTCGGAAAGCAGATGCATCAGTTTTGCTGTTTCAGCCTTAGGTCTCTCGGTGTGAGTGGTGCTTACTAATACTCTGTCAAGAGAAACCTGTGATAGTTTTCTTCCATGAAGAAATTGATTTCTGTGCTCTTTGAAACATTTGTGTTGATGTTTCATTTTGAGAATTTGTGAGTTGTTTTAACCTGCACAATGGTGAAGAGAAGAAAGGCTGGATAAACTAGGACAACAGAGCACTATAGGGCTGATTTCGGACATTTGTTTTCCTCTTTTTTTTCTTTGTTATGGGGTAACTATAGCTGACAAGGCAACTAGTGAAGGCATCTCCGGATTGACATGTAGTTAAGAAGAGTTCTGTACTTTGAACCTTATTTGTGCTGGCATGTTTGATTTTTGCCATTCGTGTAACGAGGCTTCCTGTGGCCGAGTTTTGTTTAGCTGTCAAAGCTGCACAAGAAATGACTAGCAATGTAATCTGCTGGGGAACCTTTTAGTAATTTTACAAAACTACTCATGAAAATCCTCAATGCCAAAATTACGTGTTGCTTGCCTTTCATGGCTGATGAGAGGTTTGCTGTAAACACTGGTAGTCTTGATGACTTAACAGTAACTTACTGCTTGGTCTGATTACTAATTTCTAAAACCTTGATTTTACTAGAAACAAATTATTGTGGATCCATCGACCTTCAGTGAAGAACGTTTTAGGCCTTCCCTGGAAGAGCGCCTGGAGAGCATCATTAGCGGAGCAGCGCTGATGGCTGATTCATCCTGCACACGTGATGACCGACGGGAACGTATAGTTGCCGAGTGTAATGCGGTGCGACAGGCCTTGCAGGATCTACTTTCGGAATACATGGGGAATGTGAGTATCTTCTCTTCTGTTTGCTTAGTTTGTGTGGTTTTTAACTCCATGTGATTATCTAAAACGTGGACTCGAAGCTGTGTGTCTCCAAGCTGGTTTGTTCTGTTCCCAAACAGGATTTGAACAGTAACCAGTAATCCTGAAAGGCTTGTCAGGAGCATCAGATATGCTTAAATCACCAATGATACTTATCTTAAAATTGATCTCTGATCTTCCAAGCAGCTATTAGCATCGTAAAGTGTTAGCCTTTCAGCACTGTTTTTATTTTATGACTGTTAATATTTGTTTGTATAGAAATTCAATAGAATTAGTCTGGTTTTCCGCCTTAGTTTACATAAAGTAACTTGGCTTCTGGAAAAAGCAGTACTTCTTCACTTCTGTTGAAGCTTGGAAGGTTTAACTGTGTCATCGTTTTAGCTAAAAGACATAGATTCTCAGAATCAAGTTAATTAGTGTTGCTGTTGAGTTTGTGTAGAGGTGATGTACAAAGTCAAATATTTAATAAGAAATCCTGAGAACGTTTTGCTATAAATGCTGGACTCTGAGCGCTTTTTCCCGTGTTCAGGCATTTAATATGCATGCAGTATTGAAAGCCTGAGAGTGTTGGACTAAGTGTTGTGTCACGCGGATGAGCTTCTGCGTTTGACTGCATCATGGTGTAATATTGGACCTCCCTCCCTCTCCGTTGCCTCTTTGTTCTTACCCCAGTGGGTCTTAATCTGAACAGCTCTTGCTGTGTTGAGAAATAAGGTCAGAATATCATGTAGATTTAGACAATATCTAGTCTTTAGACTTCAATGCTGTTAAAGTTGATTTCAGACATAAAGCAGAAATGGCAACAGCTTAAGTAAACTACATGGCTTGTAGCACTGTGGCAAGTAAAACTGGCTGAAGAAATCTTAGTGGGATGAGGTGAGGTTTTATTTATGCTTTTGAGCATGTTTGAGGTGAAACTTAGTTCAGAGAGACGTTTTTTCCAACAGTAGAATTTATTTAGGAACATCACTGTGTACCTTGCTTTCAAATCTTTCAGCGAAAACTACTTCAGCGTAGCGTAAAACTGGTCCGCAGGCTCCCGTGTGGGGCTCAGGGTGGTGTAATTTGGAGAACAGATGCAGTGTGTGGCAGAGAGAAAGTAAAACAAGGATTTCTGTTTACCGAAGACAAGGACAAAGTAATTGAATAAAAGTGAAAGCCAAGTCTTACATAGCCTGCAGGCTGAGCTAGGTACTTCATGTAGTCTGTCTTAATTGCTTGTGAAAGTAGCTTGTGCTAGGCATTGACATTATAGAGAAGTTAAGACTGCAGCTGGGAAGCGAGCCGCTAAGTTGTGCCATTTAGAATTCCTTTCAGAGCAGGGTGTTTTATTAGTATATGATGCATCTGTAATATCCCTCTAACAAATGTGCTGCTACATTGAATGACGCCCTATCGGCACGTTTTGGAATAAAACATCCGCCACATGCTAATTAAAAATGTGGAAGAGGTAAATGCTTGGTCTTGCACATACGAGTTGGTGGCATTTCTCTCATCGGAAGTTGGTCGATAGCTGTGTAAGACTGCAGAGCTTTGAGTTCCTCTCGCAGAAATGCCTATCCTCCTCCTCAGCCGTGTCCTCTTGTCTCTGATACGCGAGTTAAAGTAATCACGCTGGGGTGGAAAGAATGTATTCCCTCTGTTATCTCTTTCAACACATTGTGAAATTAGTGGAGCATACTGAATTTTTTAAAGTCACTGCTATGTTATGATTGTAGACGGTGTAGTTGGGGAAATGAGATTAGAAATTCAGTGAAATGGAGTGGAAAAAGCAATTGGTAAATTATGGTGAAAATGTGGGCTGGTGTGTAAAAATCCATACTGAGGGTAAAAAAAAACCCCTCAGTGATTAAGCTGAAGAATGAATAATAGTTGGGGATCTAAACAGTGAAAAAGGCTTGCTACATCTACAGGAAGAGTAGGGATGTGCTGACTTAGAGAAGTGGTAGAGGAAATGTCATATCATGTATATGTATGATATACCCACAGCTACAGTAGGCAGCCGTCTTCTGGCGTGCTTTTTTCCAGGCTCCCTTTGAAAAAGGAAATGAATTGGGCATTAAATCTGTTAATTGCACAGCACTTGTGCATGATAGATCCTATCTGAGTGCTAGAATGAGAGCTCTTTATTGGCCAAGTGCAAAAATTCAGAGAGGCAACTGGATGAGGAAAGCACTGGAAAGACTGAAGCACAGGAATGTCTTGAGGCAGATCCCCTTTTAGTTTTAAATGCCTTCTGGTTTAGTGGCTTCCTCTAGCTTTTGGGTTTTCTTTCAGATCTCTGGCAATATAAAAAGCTGTTTCCTAGATAGTTTATAACTCAAAGTTTGTACTTTGGACCCACAATTTAACTGTCCCTGTGGGCCTGTCCCCGAGGGTCTGTCAGTTTGCAAGTGTTGCAGGCTGCCTTACGATGAGTGGCACAAGTTTCTAGCTGAATAGCAGTTTTCAGTAATAAACTGAATTGTAGGATCTCTTGACCCCTGCTGCATCTGCTGGCATGGTGATGAAGCCTGTGATTGTGGCCCTAAAAGAAGGGCCAGGTTTGCTTCTTCAGTAGTTTGTTACAGAAGTTTGGATCTCCTTTTCTTAGTCTGGTGTGCATTTTATTTCCTTTTTCATCTATCACACCTCTCTTGCCATTTTCAAGAGTAGTCCACCTTGGTCAGACTGAATTTTGTACATCAAGGCCAGTACCCCGTCTTGACAGCGGTCAGTAGTGGATCCTACAAGAAGGAGGACAGTAACCAGGGAGGTGTGTGGTTTTATCTACCCAAAGTAGCAGTCCGCAGCTCCGGTATGTCCAGAGCTAGGACTTCTCCTGCTTACATAGGTGCTGTGTGTAGAAACATCTCCTTTTGTTTTGAAGCAGAACAGCCTTCTGCCTGTTCTGTTGGATATTTCCCTCCATCTCGTTTAGGAAGAGACTCTGAGCAGTTACTTCTTGCTCATCCTTTTCTGTCCCACTTACACTGTTTCAGAGCCATATCGTGTAGGAGACTTCGGTCTTATCTTCCCCAGAAAGAAGCTTCCCATTTTATTATGCTCTTGCCATAAACAAGATAGCCAACACCAGCTCTCAGCTTTGGCTGGGCCCTCATTTCCCGACAGCATGCTGGTTTAGGATGGCACTTGTAGAGCGAGATATAGCTCGATGGCTGTGCTTCTCTGCATTTCACAAAAGTTTGCATCAGCTGAATTGAGCCTAGTCTTGTGGAGTGGGTACTATTAGCATTTGGTGTGGTATCGGCTGTCTCCTTGTTTTGATTCACTCAGAGAATCCAGCTCGTGTGGCCCAAGAAGGCTCTGAGATGAGAATCACTGTGTGTGAAGTGGCAGCGACTGGGAGATGAATGTCAAAAGCGTGTGTCTGATCTGAGCCAAAATGCTGGTGTAGACACATTCCACCATCTCCTCCTGTACCTCATCTGGATCTTCGGATTCCCTTTGAGATTTGGGGACCAGGACTGTGTCTGCCGTTCAGGATTCAGGCAGTGTCATGTTATCTTCTGGTTTTGCTCTGTAGTCCTGTACTAACAGTGCCTAACACTTGACTTGCTTTCTGATAGCTCCTGAGCACCCTGTGGTATCTCAGTGAAAGAGCTACTGTCAGGATGTAGCTTCCGAGAGTCACATAGTAGGAGTCTGTTTCTGGGAATGTTAAGTTAGATGGTCTTTCCCTTGTACATCACTTAGCCCATGTCCGCTGAATGTTGCCTGACATTTTATTACCCAGCCTCTTGGTTTTTCAGTCACATTCCTTAAAATGCCAGCTGTTCATCCCTTAATGTTCCCATCTGATTCTTTAGCTTTTTCCCTTCATCTTCCACTTCGCCTAGGGAGAGCTGGGTTCCATTATGGCTTTTGCTCACTTCTCACAATTCCAACAGAAAATAGTTTTCCTTTTTAAACTTGCATTGCAGATCCCTCCTGGATTGAAATTGCAAACATGAACTGTCTATACGCATTTGATTTCTATTACTTGGAGTAAGCTTGATTCTTACTGCTAATGCTGAATGGGAAGGCCTAAAAAAAAATCATTATTGATTCTGTCTAGCGTTGTACAAGCAGAGTAGTCCAAGGTCTTGGATCTGGGATCAACTGCCTGGAATGCAATAAATTGACCACACCGGTTACAGAGTCCTAGAATGTGTTGGGTTGGAAGGGACCTCTAAAGCCCATCTAGTCCAACCCCCCTGCAGTGAGCAGGGACATCTTCAACCAGATCAGGTTGCTCAGAGCCTCATCCAGCCTAGCCTTGAATGTCTCCAGGGATGGGGCCTCCACCCCCTCTCTGGGCAACCTGGGCCAGTGTCTCACCACCCTCAGGGTAAAGAACTTCTTCCTCATGTCTCATCTAACCCTGCCCTGCTCTAGTTTAAACCATCGCCCCTCGTCCTGTCGCTCCATGCCCTTGGCAACAGCCCCTCCCCAGCTTTCCTGTAGGCCCCCTTCAGGGGCTGGAAGGTCTCCCTGGAACCTTCTCCAGGCTGACCCCCCCCAGCTCTCTCAGCCTGTCCCCACAGCAGAGGGGCTCCAGCCCTTTGATCATCTCCGTGGCCTCCTCTGGATCTGCTACAGCAGGTCCATGTCCTTCTTGTGTTGAGGGCTCCAGAGCTGGACACAGCACTCCAGGGCAGAGTAGAGGGGGAGAATCCCCTCTCTGGATCTGCTGGCCATAGTAAGCTAAGTTTGGCAAGATCCAGATCTTTGTGTGATCTGTTGCAGTCGGGCATTCCTGGTGTTTATTTTATTATTAAATGAAAAATTTTCAAAGCATATTTGAGCATAGTTGGACATCGATACTAGACGTAGGTAGGGCAAGAGGACAGAACAAAGCATCTGCTTGAGTGATGGTCAAGATGAATAGTACAGCAATGAAAAAGTTAATAAGAAAGCTGGGATCCTGAGTGCAGCGATGTAACAAAATACAACAGAACAGTCTTTTGCATCTAACTCAGTAATCTTGTGTGGTTAAGCATTCACTGGTTGTGGTTTGCTCTGAATAAAATATATGAAGCTGGTGGTGTTTTTTTTTTTTGTGCTATTACCAGTTTATCCCAGTGTTGGGGATAAATTTGCATGAGCAGCTGGTGTGATACCTCTCCCAGTGTAGGGAACAGGTACAATTCTTGTCAACCTCTCTGCTGTTCTGTACCGTGCTAATCAACTCCGCCTCAAATTTATATGTGTAGTTTTTATTGCAGTTACATTATCTAAGCTACCTAAATTGAATGTGTAGAAAAAGAAAAGTGGCGCTGACAGAGCTGAAATATTTCTGCATTTCTGAGAAGCTGGTGTGGAGAATGGAGAGGGAAGAATGTGTCTGCAGACAGAAATATCCACAAACCGTAAGTCGTGGCAGGGTGTGTGCTCTGTGCTGTCCCTCTCTGCCAGTGTGTTTAGTGCAGAACTTGGGCAGCCTGTCTTGATTTTTAGCTGCCGTGTTAAACATGATAAACATAAGAGGCTGTGGTTTTTAAGGTTGGGGTTTAGTGGGTTAGAAAGTGCAGGGCATCCGCTGGAAACATTCCAGAAATTTCCAGTCTGCTCTCAGTTTGACGACGTTGAACTTGCAGAAGACAGACGTTATCTGATTGACGCGTGAGACTGGAAATGAAAACTTCCTTATGCTTTAGACAGACCATTTTTATTGCTTGATGCGAGTGCGCTGAGGGATGGGGACGGTTGGGCTTCTTTCCGTGAGTGCTGTTGTAGAGCCGTGCAGCAGGATGATCAGAGGTGTCCGGCTCTGTTTAGTATGCACAGAAATGAGCAGAGAGCTCTCTCTTTAAGTCTGTTCTGTACCCCATCAATTTCTAATGCACATAGCTACCCTTTCCTACACACACCAGGAACTCGGACATGTACTAGCATAAACTTTGTCAGAAACTCTAGTTTGGCTAGTGCGGAATGCGAACCTGGAGCCCCATTGTGTACAACATGCTCTTGTACAATAAAATCCCTTGTTACTACATTTGGAAACGATAAATCATGTTACATAAAGTAGCTTGACAGGTCCTATTTCAATGGGAATTTTAATGCTTTCATATTAACATTCTGACTGTGTCCTTGACTGTCTGGATTGCATTAGAGGTGCTTGGCAGCAAATGGAGGAAAACCATTGGGGGCTGGTTTCAGAGCAGGCATTCCAGGCACAGATGATTTCAGCTGTGTTTTTTCCAGTTCTCATCTTCTGTTTGGCCTCAAGTGGCTGAGTACCACGGCTGGGTTGGTTTGGGGGTGAGGGTTGTATTTCTTTTAGTCTTAGACTTCAATCTACTTTACCGGTGTACAGCACGACTTGAAGGTGAGTGAGGTGGTCAAACCCCAGGTCACTGCACTGCTGAGTAGGAACTCTTGCCTGCGGGCCAGCGTAGTTTGGCTCTCGGGGTATCTGAAGTAAGTCTCGACACTCCTGGACTTAGACTTGGTGGTCTCATAAGTTGCAAAATGCTTGTTTTGCACCCTGTTTCCGTCTTTAATGTGCTTATGGAAGTGTACTGCTCCAAATAAGTGCTGTTTTCTCCATCTTAATTGCACTATTCTGCTTTTCTTCCCTAAGCTCCTTTGAGCATCTCTGATGCTTGAAAATGAATGGGCAAGAAAGTGCCTCGCTTATCTACTCAATATCTTTGGGGAGAAATAATTTTGTCTTCAGAACTACCAGCGAAGGGTATTTCTACTCCTGATACACTTGCGATTTACAGAATGGAGATGTGTTTCCATTATGAATTTTCCTATTAATAATGTTGATATCCACAGCTTTGTATTCCTATCAAGGATCCAAGCTTGGAAAGGAACCCGTGTGAGTTTTCAGATGACCGTAAAACTTATTTACAGCAAGCATCTCTATATTTGAAAGGGCTCTTGCATAGCCCTTCTAATGAAAGCAACTGTTTCTGTTGAAATAAACGTGAATTAAAATGGCAGACTGATCCATATTTATGATAAAGCTGCTGATAAAAATTCTGCCTTGAGATAATCTGCACTTTCTTTTTTAATATTGTTTCTGTCAGTTTAAGATGCTTGAATGCTGACGTGATGGACGTGGTTTGAAAGCCTGGATGGGTTTTCCTGTCGTGGACTTTGCTGTTCAGTAAAGAGAGCTGTGCTGTTAGGCTGGGCACAAATTTCCATAGACGGTATCGGTTTGACAAAGATGCTGCTTTTAAAAACAAAACCATTCTGAAGTGATACAGTTTTTCAGTTTAACGTTTACAGGCTGACAGAGAGTAAATAATTCAGCATACTTGGAGAGAAGCCTGATGAAGATGATAAGAATTTCACACTGCGTCAGTCGGGCATTTTCGGGTCACAGAAATGAACTTCCAGGCTTTTCACCCAGCATCATACTGGTTTGGGACTTGGTGTGGGGTATGGTTTCAGAGATGTTCTGGGAACTTTTAGGTTTTAGGCAGTATTACGAGGGCCTATGGAAATAAGGGGCAGCCAGCTCATGCAAAGCTTTATCAGCTTCATGAGCTTTAGGTTTTAAAGCTCTGCAGAGCTCCCTGTCATTCCAACGGTTACTCTGAGCTCATTCTGATGTGTGTAGGGAATGACTGGCTTAGAGATCCCAAACTGCTGGGATGAGGGTGCTCAGCCTCAGAGGGGAGGGAGGGCAGCGCTTCTGGGCTCCAGTTGTGTGACGTGGCTGGTGGTAAAGCTCAGCACAGCCAGCCTCTGCTGGGGCTACCAATTCATTATGGCAAGTGGCACAACTTGAGAGTCCCGAATCCTTGTTAGCTGCCCAAGGCAGCATTTGTGCTATGCGGTGAGAATGCATTTCTTAAAGAAGCCTACGGCTGGCTTGATGCCTACTTAAAGAACCGCAACAAAGCCCAGTGCTTGCACCTGAAGTCCAGTTCCAACATAAGCTTAGCAGGCTATTGAAACCCCAAATCATTGCTCTTCTTCATCCACTACCTTCAGCCTTTGCTGCTTGTTTGGTGCAAAATTGCTGGTAATAACTGGTAAATGGGCTAGATTTGACAGTAGCTGGGACTTAGTCTAAACTGTCTTGTAGAGCAGTACTCAGCCTTGCAGCCTCTCCACACTTTTCAGCATTTTTGTTGTAGGCTCTTAATGTAAAAGAAGGTTGCTGCCCTCACTACAATGCTTGCTCCGTCCATGTGTGCAGCAGAATTGAAGTCTAGTGCTGTCTCTAAACTTGGGAATTGAGTCCTGTCGATACCTCATGTGGCAGTGAAGGCTTCTGTCCTCACACCCCTTTAGAATCACAGAATCATAGGGCTGGAAGGGCCCTC
>VXBO01007340.1:485186-559650 GCA_013400135.1 Rhinoptilus africanus
CCATCCTGTTGTCCCCCAGGACTCCCAGGTCCCTTTCCCCAGAGCTGCTCTCCAGCAGGTCACCCCCAACCTGTCCTGGTGAAAAACCTTTAGGTTTGTATTGATGAAACATCTCGTTTTCCTTTCTTGTTAGACATATGTCTGTCTGTCATCAATGTTAACACATCTCATATCTTCTAATATTACAGTATAAAGCCAGACCTTTCTTAATCTAGTGTTGATCAAGTAACATTTCAGATTGGTGGAAGGAAGACCTGAAATAAGGTGTGTGCGCTTGTTTGTGATGCGGCGGTTGGCATTTAGCAGCATTTTACTTTTGAGCTGTAAACCACTTTACATAAATATGCTATAATGCTGTGCGTGAATTCTGCTTTAAGATTCTGTGTTTTGTGACTTAATTCATTTGAATTATACCATTTTGTAGGAAAATATTTGAACTCTCTCTGCCTACATAAGGTTAAATTTATAGTCACCCCTAATGAAACTCCATTTGATGATACTTGAGTACTCTCTGAAAGCCAAAATCGAGGGGTAGAGATGAAACAGAGCATGGGAGTTTGCACAGTGACTACTGATCTGTGGATAAACAGCCTTTTAGCCTCCAGCAGGATCATGCTCTCAGTGTGCAGAAGTATTACACACACAACTGGGCTTTTGAATTTCTCTTGTTTGAGGAAGGGGATGATGGAGTTATTATAAAATTGGAATACTACAGTTCTTGCATTACAATAAAATGCTTCCATCTCAAGTCCTGGACTTCCCTGTCCTTAATCTAATACAAACTCTGGCTTAAGTTCCTGCCTTTCTGCAAGATGGGATTTGGAAGATAATGAAGTGAGAGGGTGAGGACGGTCGCTGTGTGTGGACATATGTGTCCCTGTTATTGTGAGGTACCACTGACAATCCTCTCCAGTTCTCTGGTCATATGCAAAACCTCTTGTCCTCCATTTATTTTTTTTTTGCTTTTCAATATCTCTTCACCTTTTTTATAGATCCCTATGCAAGCAGTGGAGGTCTTGATGGGAACCTTGAATTTCTATTCTTGATGTGGTGTTTAATATCTAGACGGTGTTCTTTGCTTAACCTGTTTTATCCTGTGTAAAAAACCAAAAAAACCCAACCCTGATGTCCTGAAATGCTCATAGTGTGTCCTGGAGCTTTAGACCTACTTTGTCCCAGAAAGTCAACTGAATCAATACAGAATAATTAGCATTTGTGGCTTATCCAAGCAGTGGCAGCACTCTTGAATGTAAATAGAGGCAGAAGAGTGACTTCATCCTCCTCAGGTCTGATGAAAGGATGCGGGTTAAGCTGTATCTTGGAAAGCTGTTGAAATAGAGCAGAAAACTTTGGCTTCCTTCTGGTCTGCAGAGTGTATCTGCAGCAGGAGGGAGAGGAGTTAAAAGCAAACGGGCAGAGGAGAAACACAGCGGAGACAACTTGTATATGCCAGGGTTAAAAATTCTTCTGCTCAAACCTATTTGAAAAGACTTCCTGGCTTTGGAGACTGTGTACTCAAAAACTGTTCTTGCTGAATTGGCACTCTAAAAGAGTGGTTTCTTTATGGTAACAGCAACAAACCTATAGGTTCTCAGGCCAAGAACTTCCTTGCAAAGGTGTGCAAAAAGATGCATTTTCCTCATCCACAATTAAAAAAAGTCTTCCCTGGGCATCAGGCCTTAAGGGGAAAACCTGGGCACTGGCAAAATGAGCAGTACGTAGGGAAAGGCAGTGGCATGGTCCTGAGCTTACTTTCACAAATAACTGTGCCTTTCCTAAATTGAGCGTATTTTTCTTTAACGTCTGAAGGCTTCAGATTGAATGCAAATGTTGCGTGATGTGCAGCCGTTCGTGGATTATTGACTCATACTGCGTATATGTTAACCTCCGACTGTCAAGAAAAGAGGGTTTTGCCATTCGTTGGGTGCTGCCATATGTGGCCAGAAAAAAAAATAATAAAAATTGCTTCTCGGCTCAGAATCTCTTCTGTATGCCTGAGGTGCTGTCATCTGTGGCTTACTGAATATGTAACTTGAATTGACATTATCAGTTACTTTATGAAACCTGCGGAAAAAACGTGGAAAATGAAGCCTGGTAGCTCTTTGGGAGAAAAATAAAATAAAAAGGGCTTTGAATGAAGAAGGTTCTTGGTCGAGAAAGTGCTTAACTCTGTAGGTATGGTGTCTTGAGAGCTGAGTTTCTCTGCAGAGCCAAGGAGACGCAGGTGATGGAGTAACTGGAGAGAGATGCGGTGGAATAACTGGAGGGAGATGAGGCACAGGTCTGTGGCTCCAAATGGGTCAGTCCTGGTGGCCCCAGGGCAGTGGGCTAGCTCTGCTGGGCCAAGGTGGTCAGGCAGCGGGCCGGTGTCTGGGGCGGGGAACAGTCTTTGGCCACCCAGCCCTCTCTTCTTGCCTGCTCCACACTTCCCTTCTAGCTTGCCTTTCATCTGCTGCATTTTAGGGAATCTGTTTTGATCTCATCACTTAAAAGATGGACACATTAAGAAAAATAAATAAACGTACTTATTATTGCCTGTGTGTTCAGTTGATTGAATTTTGGACTAAGGTTCCACCACCAAGTGAGGCAGGCACGTTTTTGTGTGCTTGTGTTGGTTTCGTCGGTGTGTGGTTTGGGTTTTGGTTTGTGGTTGTTTTTTTTAACAGCAGATTAAGTTCTGTCCATGCAGTGTGAGGCTGCGCACAGTAAATGCGCACAGTAAACTACCCCTCTCTTAAACTAGTCAAGACGTCAGGTAATTCTGATGCTGTTAACTTTTTATGTGGTCTTGAGGTATGACTGTAGCTGCATAACTTCTCTCAAAAATTAAAAGATACACACAGAAATAGTAAGGAATGCTGTACATCCTGAAGTATCTTCTTCAAGACACCTCTCATCATATGCTTGAGACTTATGTTTCTTTTCCTTCCTGATACCAACTTGTGACCGTTTGTATTTACAGCTTTCAGGTTCATTCCAGATGTTAATCAGCAACATCAGTATACAATGCTTTTAAAAAATCTTGTTTCTTGAGTAGGAAGGTAACCCTGTGACTTTTGTAGCACACACAGTCTGTCCCGTATCAAGTTTTGGAAGGTCTTGATGGATGCTTTTCCTTTTCAAGCTTCCCAGCCGCTGAATTACAGCAGTGAATGTCAGTGCTGGCCCAAGTCATACGCCTCCATTTACACGTCCCCACATTTTTTAACCTAACACTGTCCATTGCTTTTAAGTGTTCATTAATCTTATTCAAAACATCTTAACTAAACCCCAGCAATTAATTCTGCTTTTGTAGAGCTTGAGCCACTGACTACGTTATATTGCTCAGGTGGCAACTGTGTCTGTGGCTTCAGTTTAATTTCCTTTTTTTCAGGGTTCCTGTACGTATCTTCCCCGCCTCACCAGTCAGCTTCTTGAACTGCGTAGGGAAAAACTTGTAAGGTGGGGCTTGCTTGCTCTTCCCTGCTATGTCTTTGAACCTGTCCTTTGAGGACTGTCTTTACTGAGTCATTTTGGGGGAAGAAGGTGACATGAGAGCTCTGATGTCAAGTACGGAATCAGACTGCGGCTATAGCATTTGATACTGTGCCTCTTAAATGCCAAATTGTGAATTTCCTTAGAGGCAGAATGAGTTTTTTGGGCATCTCTCCAGGAGTCAAAGAATCCCAATTCTAGAGGTCACTGGACTGAAAAAAGCCAAGAAAATGAGAAGTTAATGCGGAAATAACTGAAATGTTTAAAAAGGAAAGAAGTTGAAAGCCCTTCTGTCTCGCGCCTGAGCATTGACCCCTTTGGAGCTAATGGCCTACAAGATGGTCACATTTCTTCCTGTGGGATCTTTTAATTGAGGAAGGCAGGGTCTTCTCAAACGTCAAAGTTTATGTTCCTGTGTTGCGGGAGCTGGTTTGGAGCAGGTTTGGCTCCCTTGTAGCTGCAGGTGAGACTGCTGCCTGGGCTCACCTGGGCACGGCGGTCTCCTGCTCTTCTCCCACTCCTGCTGTTACACACCGCGCGTCACCCCGAAGGGCTGCTCCTGTCCACGCAGATGCCGTGGGACTCTACAGCGGGAACTGCGACTGGAATGAATGAGATCTGCTGAGGAATATGTGTGTAGAGAAAAAGGTAGTAATTAAGCATCAAATCTTCGTGTCCTGATACTCCCCCGTATGCTTTCACGAAGACTTAGTCACAGCGAATGTAAAACTGGCTCTTTGGTGACAGGTGCTGAAATCTCCAAACTGCCTCTCCATTTTTATCCTCAGTCGGTTTTGCGGTGCTGTAGAAACATCCCCCCCCACCATCAGAATAACGGATACTCTCAGCTGGTGTTTGGGAAGTGTTTTTGGAAGAGCAAGACTATATCAAGTACTCAGGGATACTCCCAGTATCCCCTGGGAGTTTTCCTGGTGTCATTCCCAGTAGATGGATTAATTTATTTTATGCATTTTGTAAACTTGCTCTCTGACTTCGGTTATATTGCCCACTTCTGGAGCAGTGCCTGTGTAAAGGGAAGGGTGCTTGCTGTACTAGGCTGCAGCAAAGTGTATATTTGGCTAAAGTTTATTTCTTGATGTAAACCAGAATTTCATCAGCTGGGTTATTCAGAGCACTGTCAGCTTAAGTACATTCAATTTCCCTGTATTTCTGCACCAGATTGTATGGTTCTGTACGTTAATTCTGTTTTGAATAGCTGCTGCTTTATCATCTATCTGCCACTAATTTAAGTCATCAGTCTGATGATTTCTTTGCAAGTAGAGGCTGATACCCTAAAAATGTGAAATACCCCTGCATCCCATAGCCGCTCTGCTTTGCTTTACTTACTTTTTCTGAACGCTTCCCGTAGGTGATGCCGCCTTCCCACTCTGCCTCAGATGTGCTGACTGTTCCTAAATGGTTTATTTCCTTTGACATTCGTTTTCTTTTGAAGAAGGGCAGCCACTTTGTATGTGTCAGGCTTGTGCTGGAATTTTAAATACTTTAATGCATTCTCATTATCTGCAAGGGTGGCTGGCTAATTAGTTAGCTTAGTAAATAATGGCTTGATAGTGTCTCTGGGAAGGATGACGTTATGCACGCCACGTTTTGAGTGTCTTTTGAATCCGGCAGGTTCCTGGGTGAGTCACTTGCTGTAGGTAGATGGAGGTGATGGGAATAAGGCTGCTGGCTTTATTTAACTGCCACTGCTGGGGTCAACCTCATGGCCAACAAGGGCGTTCTTCTTCTAAGCAATCATGTCTTCTCTGGAGGCACGCGGAGCCACTGACGCGCACGTGTGGGAGGGAGAGGAGATACTTCTGCTTTTTGGGGCTGGGAAATCTAGAGGTGCTTGCTAGTCCCTTGACAGTTAGCTTTCCACGCTATTTCCAGTTTTTTAATGCCTTTTGCTTCCTGTTGAAGGCAACTTCATATCTAGGGGGTTTTTTGTTGCTATATTGCAGGTTAAGGCTGCTGAATCCCTTCCTACAGGAAATACTTAAAACCTGTCACAAACTAAAGCTATTTATATTTCTAATAATGAGTAAAGGATACATTAATTCTAGCTTTGAATGTCTTATGACTGTACTGGTAGGATTGTTTTATTATCTGTTTCTCTGAGCTGTCTTGCCAGGAGTTAGGTGGCTTTATTCCCAGATTTATAATGCATTCCCTTCCTCTTGGAAAGGGCATATGCTGTCTTGGCTCACTCTTTTTAATTTGAGTTTTGCAGGGGTCTGTGTTGTTCCAATTTTAGTTGTTCTATTTCTAAAGCCTTTCACACGCATGTGAAATATGATAAAAAGTAAAATATTTCAAGGCTCTTACAATTACTGCGGGTGTAAACTTCAGCCTGCTTTTCATTTTTCTGGATGTATCTATTAGTTCGTGTAATCTGCAAAGGGAAAACTTGAGATATTCTTTAGATAAGGTTACTAATTAACATCAAAATGAAAAATCATGCCTGTAAAGGCAGCTCCGCAGTAACGGATTACTCACCAGCCCCAGCAGCTGTCTCGTGGCTCCCGCAGAAGCATTTTGTCCCTCTGATTTGGTATTCTGAGACGTTCTCCCATCCATTCTGCTACTCCCATCTACCCAGCCATACCCAGAGTGAGATGAATTGACCTGTAGCCAAGCTTAACTAGTCGTCATTCAACAAAATCGCTCGTGAGGAAACAGCTGTAAGTATTGACAAAATATTGTGCTGCCCTCCTTGAGCTCCTGGGTTGTTGTCTGTGAGCAGCCTGGCCTGGGCCTCACCTGCTTGCACAGCAATCAGGCGTGATCCAGCATCGTCTTCACCTACGTGCTGCGTGAAGAAACACACTGTAGGTTGAAAACACAACTTTTACCAGCAATTTTAGCGTGTCTCTAGGGTCTGCGTAGCCCCACACTGTAAGACTGTGGGGGCTGGTGGTTGCAGTGTGGTGCTGATGTGCTGCTTTTCCATTGCATTCCAGAGTTTTCTAATGCTCTCTGCAGGGTTGGGTGGGAGCTGGGCTCGGGACTGTGGTCCAGGATGGCCCCGGAGGACGCCCTGCTCCAGAGGCACCACCGGCCGCAGCGGAGCAGCCGGGACCTGGGGTGCTGGAGTGCTGAGCCCCAGCACCATCACACACCCTGCCTGCTCCCAGTGGGGAGGGAAGGGCACAAGCTGGCGAGCTCATAAAGAAGTGAGATGGCAAACCTGTAAAATAACCTCTTTACGTCTGGAATTGTGTAAAACAGAGCCAAGACACCCTTCTGTCTTCCATCTGCTGGCAAGACATGAAGTGCCAACCCCTGGAGGTCTCTGTGTGGGAGGAAGTGTGCTGCTCTCCAGGGGAGACCTGGCAGACTTAATCGGGTGCAAGTTAGAGCCCTTCACCCTGGCTCTTGGGGCTCAACTGGAAAACGTGTACAAGGGAACACGAAACATCTTACATTTTGCAAAAGGTTTCAGGTATGTTGCTTTGTTAATGCCGAGTCCAATTTTGGCTTCTAGAGTCCGAACTTTGCCCCAGCGTCATGATTTAATGGAAATCAGGAAAACTCAGTTCAATGAAAACTCAGTTTTAGCCTATGATGTATTATTGCCAATTTCACTTTTCTTTTGAGCTCTGGAGAAAAAGAGGCGTGTTGCTGCAGGATGTTTTTCTTGGCACCCTGGCACTTTTCCTACCGTTGCTTATCTGTATGAGCAGATATTTTTGCCTCAGTGGTGTAAATGTGCTGCAGAGGTATAGAACCTGTGTGCTCTATATCATAAAACTTGGCTTTTCCCTTCTGTAGATATGTAAGAATAAGCCTTAAGAGATCACCGGTAGCTCCATTACCTGGCAGTGGTACAAAAGTGGTACAAAGTGTTTGAGAATCTGTTGTTTTCCAGACCAGAGAGGCATCTCTCTTCATCCCTTCCATTCCGCCCCCACATCACAGGTGAAAAGAGCAGTAAAAACCAAATAAATTACCTTGTGCTGTTGCAATACCACTTTTTTTCCTTAAGAAATAATACATTGATGGGGCTAGACAGTAATTTTAAAGGACTTGCTCAGTTACTGTTGCCTGTGAAGATATTTGGATGAAATTGCTAGTTATTGCTGGAGCATGAGGGGGTGTGGATGGATGGATGGATGGCTGTACAAGTTAGCGCGTAACTGGATGCTGCATGGGCTGGGATTGAAATTTATCACTTCATGTGCTTGAGATTCGATTGTCCTTAGGATGGGAACTGCTTACAAACCAGCCCCAGCACCTGCTAACCAGACCCTGCATCTTCCACTGCTCCCAGCAAGCCCTTGAGTGGGAATTCTGGAGTAAGTGACAGGGATTAGGAGAGGGTTTTAGCCTGGAGCAGTCCTGAAGATTTTGGTCCGCTGCCATGGAGGTTAAAAGATGTTATGAAATTTGGAACTTGTGTGTTCTCCTGATGTTCCTTTTTCGTCAGGGAACAGACTCTGCAAGAGTGAAGTTGTATCTTATACCTCTCATATGGGAAAGCAAGACTTCTGGAGGGTTTTTTTTTTGAGTATTAGTGAAGATACTGGAAATATGTTACTAATTTGAAATACCTGTTTCAAAGGCAGTGAAATGCTTTTGATAACGTGCTGATAAAATAAACCTTTCCTGATTATAACTGCATTACATAAAAAAAGAAATAACCAAACCAGGTGTCAAAATAGAAATCAAGCTGTGTAATGGCCTTGGTAGAAGTTGTTTTAATAATCACAAAGAAATCCTTTTTTTCTGCGCAGAATGGTTTGGGTTTGTGGGGTTTTTTTTCTGCTGGCTCAGGTCTCTGAAACCTGTTCTTTATTGTACTTTGCACCTTGTGTCTGTGAGCAGCCGGCGTCAAGTACGTGGACTCGTCATTTAGTCCTAATTCTTTCTGTAGCTTAAAACATTAGTCTTGTGTAAGTGAATGTAGGAAACAGGATAGTAATTATTCAAAACCACCCCCACCCCAGATTAAAGTCAGTAATATTTTTAGCTTAATTTACCCATTTAAATTGATTTTTGGCAACTGAGCAACACTTTGACTGGCTGGAGGTTTAGACAACCAGGAAATGCCCAAAGTGCAGGATGGATGATCTGCTGCTGGGAAGGCGGCGGATGTAAGCAGCAGGCACACAATTTTAGCAGACGTAGAACTAGGGTGAGATGGTACGGTGAGAGTCGACGTACTTTTATATACATAAAGATAACATTAAGTTATTGGTTAACATAATAACAGGGGAGTCTGGTACTAAGGTATTATCTGTGTTCTTAAAGCTGTCGCTGTGCAGAGATTCCCATCTGCAGAGGCCCAAACCCTTCTGGGAGCTGAATTTTTAGAAGGTTTTTCTGCCCTCCATAGGTAAACTTCCACATTAATGGTTGGGATGAGATTTAATTTTGGTTTTTAAATATTACTTTCAGTTAGTACCCCAGGATCACTGGTTGCATTCGTTTCATATTGTTTCAGGTGGATTTATTGTGTCACATCTCTATTATATCTTCTTTTATTCATTGCATATGTGTGCATAATTAATTTTTTAGAGGAATGGGGTGGTTGGGTTGTCTTGTTATTTATGTAACCTCATCTTTTTGGAGTGCTTTCCTTGTATTTTATTGTTCAGAGGGTGTCTGACGGTCAGTAAGTAGAGAACAAGTTTTGGTTTTGACTGTTACAGCCCAGGTTGAAGGCAGAGGGGTTGCAGCAAACAGAACGGGCTGCAGCGTAGCTGGCTTTGCATAAACAATTTAAACTGTTTTCTAAAGCTGATGATCACTTACTCATTTGCCTGATGAAGGTCACTATTTTTGAATAAATGGCCAGTAACAGTAGGTGTCGGAAAGTTCCTGTTTTGATGATGCAGCTTTACTGTGATACATGGAAATGATGGAATGCCCACTAAGAAGCAGCAAGCAGTCTGCAGTCTAGTAGCATCAGCTCATTTGAATGTAGTATAAAACTTTTTCATGTGTCTCTGGACGCTCTCATTGGCATGCTTTGTCAAGTTAATTGTTGTCCATAGACAGTTGTAGATACGAAGGGGTAATATCCCTGGAATTTATCTGCGTGGTGCACTGGAGTCGTTCTCCACTTTGTCGGTGCTTCCATTTGTCCACTGTGTTTTACGGCGTGCTGTCAGCCGGCTGTTAGTCACGGGGAGATCCTGGAGTAGACCCGAGCTGCGTTAGAGGAGGGTGGTGAGCTCTTCCACGTCCCAGGTCTCCATCTAATGTTACTGCAAGTGGTTTTTGTGTAAAAACCTTGCTGTGTCTCAGGTAGCGTTTGCTGTGCCAGTCCCTGCTGGTAAGGGTACATCTCATGGGAGCAAGAGCTTTGATTTCATTCCATAAACCCTTCTCAGATTTCCAGCAAAGTGATGGGTTTTCTCCAAGTTTCAAATTTGTCAGTAAATACCTACATGGCTGACAAATCCAGAGTGGAAGAGGCATTGCAACTTATTCAGCACTTCCCAGCGCTGAAGATATATTGAAGTTGCACGCATGGTCTGTAAATATCTGAAATGCCTTAGCCCTGATTTCATGAAGTTACGTTATGTGGTGGGTTATGTGGGTGTTTAATTATTTTAACTATGTGCAGCAGATGTCCCTTATCCAAAGGCCTGACATATTTTAACTGGTCTAGAGACTTGTTTTCCACTCGTAGGCAGAGCTAATACCTGACAAAAGCTCTTTACGCGTGGGACATGGAGCATGCTACTTCCAAATTTCAGTAAAGGATGCTCAGACATCTCCTAAAAGTTAACTGTCTCTGTAGACTCTAGCACCTTGTCGAAGGTACCTGTTATCTTTGTTTGGCTCAGGAGTGTAGCTGTCGTGTTAGAGATGTAGTACCTGTCGAAGCCTACTCTGTTTTTTTCCATAGTTCAACCTAATCAAATGCCTGACCTTAGCCTTTCTTGAAGCTGCTGGTGTCATAGGACTGGATGCTAATTGCAGGCAAAAAGCATCTCTCGTGTAGTCAAAGCTCTCTTGTTTCTGAGTTCCACAGCTGCCACGGTGCCAGTAGAGGTCCCAGAGCTAAACCGGTCGTCCATAGAGAAGAATATAAATCAGAGATGGCTTTTTCTTCCCACTTGCCCTGTGGCTGTTAAGTCCTTGAAGGCCTGAACCCTGAAGATATGCACTTGATACCTTCAAGTATCAGCTTCCAGCCGTCACTAGGAGTTACCAGCCTGGGCTGCGGGTGCTCCGGGTCTGCTGCTCCCCTGGGCACTGAGCTGGGGATCTGCCCTGCCTGGGAACAGCCACACAGCTGTTCCCATCTTCAGGACCATCCAGAAAGACCGAGGAGAAATTCTTTAACCTTTAAATTATTCAACTGGAATTTCAGGCATGGAGTTAACCCTAAGTCTCTGCAGACCTTGGCACAGCAGATGTTGCTGTTTGGTTGGGGATGGCGTGCTTCAGGGCTAGACTCGATCAATGAGGAGTTCTGTGTCCTTGCGGAAGTGTGTTGTCTTATCTGGAGGACAACATAGATGATGCTTTAATCTCTCTTGCTCTTTAAATGAGAGGTATGTGATTAGACCTGGGGGCTCGCCGAATGACTTGCTCTGTGGTTTTCCCAACTTAATTTGTCCCTGACTCACATTCTTTGATAGGTGTGAGCTGAGGATCTTCACCGCGTGACTCCCTTCTGGGTCAGGCAGTCGGCTTGGGTAGCTAAAATTTGACAGACGCAAAGCAGAGATTGTTAACAAAGGTTATGAAATTGTGTTCTCCCCTTGCTAACTCTTGTGCGGTGCCTTTAGAGACGGAAACTTGCTTGTAGTCTGTGTCCCTGTCCCCTTTCCCGTGTTCTCACTGCTAACAGATTGTGTCATTATTAGTTTTACTAAGAGCTCTATTAATTTTACAGTTCATTCTCTGAAAGATTAAAAATTTAAGGGGGTATCAGGGTTGAAGGAATCTATTTGAGGGCAGAAACTGATAGTCCCAGCTAGCAGCGCATGGCTTTTGAGACAGAGGTTCTGGATATGTGATGGATTATTTAGGAGTTTGTTAAAGGGAAGAGAGAGCAAATGCATCCTAATAAGAATATTGCTGTAGGGTTGAGCTGGATTCTGCATTAACGCTCTTCTCAAAATTTTTAGCTCTTTGCAAACATAGAAGTAAAGCTACTTTTTGCAATGAGCTTTTCTGCAGTGTTTTGTACACTTCATAAAAGATATTTCAAGACTTCTTGTAGCTATACGGTTGAGAAGTATCTTGGAAGGACGTTTCTACTTGAAATGCATTTCCTGTGTCTAGTGCTGTCTTTAATCTCATGCGGTCTTGCAAAACCCGTTCTGCCCATTAAATATGCAGTAAAGCTGTTCTGTTTGGTAGAAGATTGTATGTTTGAACAGCAGAAGTCCTCATTGCTCCTGTATTTTAAGATTAAAAATTCAGCTGCGACACTACCTTCAGATTCAGAGCCATTAGAATGGATTTTTCAGATTTATTCTCCTGATTATAACACAGAAAATTAATTGCTTTTGACTGTAAAGAATTATGACCCATTCATTATTTAAGCACCTTCTTGATGGATGAAGCTTTTCCACTGACTTCTCACTGAAATAAGGATGCTTTTTTTTTTTTAAACTGGTATAGAGCGTAATGCACCCGTATCAAACACTACGCACTCCTTAGGGGCGAGGACTGGTAGGAATGGAAACCAGTACTTTCTGTGGGTCTGGTTTCCTTGAGTGTTCAATATACAGGTAGTAGAGCCTGGTGGGAGAAAATAGGGCTAAGTTATTTGAACGGCATTTAAAATAAAGACTCTGGTTTTTTTAAAATAAGACTTATTAGTTTCTTAAAACATCCTGGTGGTAGAGAACACCACTTTAGTTTTGCTGGTGTGTGTATTGGAAGTGTTTGTGTTACAAACCGGGGAGGAGACCCTGTATTTAACTCCAGGTATATTCCCTTCTGCTCGCTCCCAGCTGCTGGTTCTTATGCTGCCGATTCAGGAGGTCTCAAATGATTTTTTGTGGATATTTAAGTCTTTGGTCTTGTCCTTTTAGCAGATCAAGAAAGAAGTAGTCAAATTTCTTAGACCTTGTTGATTAAAATGAGCAGAAACACCAAAATAATGTTTTGGTTACCTCTAAGCCCAGAAACATATGCTGAATGCCCTTAGAAGCCAAACATCTGTGATTGTTCATCGCAGAAATAAATGTGAAACTTTGTGAACAAGGCAATTGTAGTGATTTTTGGTGTTACGTGGGGTAACTCCCACAGCACATGATTCTTGATGTCAAATATGACAGAGCTTTAATTCATTACAGCACAATTGTTTTCCTAGTGTCTTAGCAGTAATGAAACTGTTGATTAGGTAACGACGATTTCATAAAGCTTTTTCCCCATAAGGACAGATTGCAGTAAATACCAACATCAGGGATTTATGCTGGATGAGCACTGATTTCCCTTCCCAAGCCCGTGCACTCACCGGAGGAGGGAGTTGGTGCTTTCCCTGGGATTTTCAGTTCGTTTGTGCGGTCCTCTCCGGTCAGATTCTTCAGTCTCAATTTTTTTGCAGTTGTCTTAACACAGCCTACATCTAAAAGTAAGTTCCTAGTGATGTTGACATTTCCTTGTTACTAATTGGATTTAAGGGTTTTGCATAGTGCGCTCAGAATACAGGGTTTTTTTTCTCTGATGCATCTTACCTTTCCTTGTGAAAACAACTGGTTTGGCAATTGAGAGAGATGCTTTTTATCTTAAAATTAGTCTCTTTGAGAATTTAAGAAAATAGATTTATCATGTGCTGCTTTGAAGTGTTAGAAGGATTTGAGAGGCAGTTAGCCAACTGACATTTAAAACCCTTGAGAACTTGTTCCAGCCAAACCTTTTGCAAAAAAAGTAAATGCAGCTAAGGCTTAGTTACTCAAAAGATTGTAGCTGGCAGTTCAGTGCCTGTAATCATCTTGGAACATCCTGAAACTTGTTCTTTTCTTTAGCTGTTGTATCAAGGCTTTTGGGTTGTGTCTGTGAACCTGTCACTTCTCTAAATCAGAAATCTTTCTGGTGTCATTGAAGCACCCTGACTTTGAACATTACGTTCGTTGCAGTAGCCCATATAAAGATCACTTTTTGTACAGGGACTGTATTTCTGACACTTTCTAGATAGCTGTCATCTGGAGCTGGAGTAACGTCCTGCTAGTTTGACGTCTCTAAATGATACAGATCATTTCTCCTTGCTAAATTCTTGGCAAGGTGGTCCTGTTGGAAGCACCAGGCTTCTGCCTGGCACCGTGACCAACGGCTGGTCTACCAGGGGACCCAAGAGGAAGACCCAGGGTTGGAGCCAGGACTTGGCAGCCCAGTAGCCAGCCTCTGCTGGGCCATGCCAGGGCTCGCATCAGCCGCTGGAGGGGATGCTCCTGCCTCTGCCGCTTCTCTTGCAGGTGCTCCCAGGGGTTCAGCTCAAGGGCCGAGGGTTTGCCTTTGGTTTGGATTTCACTCTCTCATCTTGCTTATACAAACCATTTTTGCTAGTCAAGAGCATCTTGTTTGAGAAGAACCCATGCAGACCAGCTCACTTATTGTATTAAGCTAGAAAGTGCTGTATTTGATACAATTACGGCAAATGGGCTGGCCTAAACCTGACCTGTCTGCTTTGGGCAGTGCTGGTGCGCTCTTGAGCTGCAGAGGATGTAGATTGGTCTTTATGTATTATGAAAGGATGAGCTTTTGACACCTCTGTTTGAAAAGGGAGGAAGAAAGAGGCAAAATCAGTTTTACAGTATACACAATTTTAATAACAAAATTTTTCTGTACACTGCACTTCGTTTTACTCCATTCCTTACACCCCCTCCCACCAGAAAGTGGCTCTTTAAACATAATTGAAATACAATGCATCTAAGACTCCTTTTTAATCTCTGGTCACTAAGCTGGTAGAATAATTCACTCACTAATATTTTAGCAATGGTAAAAAAAAAAATGGGGTGCATTTTGTTTGGTTCTGTTTTTTTTTTTTTAATTTTCNTGGTTGAAAGTGCAGCTTTTCATTGCTTATAGCAGAGGTGCAGAAGCTGCAGGGTGGTTTGCCCTGTCTGAGCCCTGATGATATCCATCAAAGCTTCTGTTTACCTTTCCCCAGATACCTCTCAAAAGGTTTTTATACAAGACGTGAAATGCTGAATTTTCCAGATGACTCTGAAATGATCTTTAAGTGTCCTGCTGGCCTGATGGCTCCCAAAGCAAAGCCTGGCACCACTTATAGCGTATGGGGCTCTGCGATGGAGGGGGGAGCTGCTGCTGGGCAACTGCCTTGGATTTTTGTTGTTTCCTTGTTCCTTTGGGGGAGGAGAAATACTGTATTCCTCTCTGAACTTTTAATTTTTATGGAGAACTTCATAAGAAAGATGAAATTCAGCTTGTGGGTAGATTTCATAGGTCTGAACAGATGGGTTTTGATAGCTACGCAGATCACAAAATGAAATCAACTTTATTTTCATTAAAGTAGCACAGAAATTAACTTGGAGACATTAAAAAATAAGTGTGTAGTGCAGAATTCTGGTTTAAAGCCACTGGATATTTCTTATTTCACATATTGGGAACTATCTTCCAAGGGGGGTAATGGGACGTAAGCTGAGATGCTCAGATTTGCATGCAGGCTAGGCTTATCACTGAAAAATCAGATAATTTCTGCTTGGGGAAAAGCAAACAAAAACAAACATTGATACAGCGGCATTAATTATGTTTCCATCTGATAGGAAATGGGAGCTCTGTGCAGAGGAACACTTCAGGCGGAGGCTAAATGCTAACCCATTTTACTCTTTATCAAGTAATTTTGAGTTGTGTGCATTTAAAAGATGATCTAATGCAGAGCGACTAATGAGAGGGGAACTGAAAGCATTAATTCAGACCTGTTCCAGTATGATGACTCAAAAATTGAACTTGTGCGGCTGGGTTTGCCTTTCACTGAGGTGAGGGTGGGGAGGAGGAAAAGGCTGGAGGAGAACTTTGGATGGGACCAGGGTCTTGAGAGCAGGAGAATCATAGAATCACAGAATGGTTAGGGTTGTAAGGGACCTTAAAGCCCCTCCAGTGCCCCCCCCCTGCCCTGGGCAGGGACACCTCCCACCAGCCCAGGCTGCTCCAAGCCCCGTCCAACCTGGCCTTGAACCCCTCCAGGGATGGGGCAGCCACAGCTTCTCTGGGCAACCTGGGCCAGGGGCTCACCCCCCTCACAGACAAGAATTTCTTCCCCAGATCTCATCTAAATCTCCCCTCTTTCAGTGTAAAACCCTTCCCCCTCGTCCCACGGCTCCCCTCCCTGATCCAGAGTCCCTCCCCAGCTTTCCTGGAGCCCCTTGAGGGACTGGAAGGGGCTGGAAGATCTCCCCGGAGCCTTCTCTTCTCCAGGCTGAAATTTCATTTCTAAAAGGCCCTGAACACTTGCATGAGGCTGTGCCTGGAGGTGGTGAAGCACCTATAATGCCACTTAATGTCTCTAAAACTGTGGCTGTACAGGTATTTGAGGAGAGAAAGTTTACAGCCTCTTGTCCTTAGCCAGTGCTTGTACTCAAATATTGATGAATTTGAACCAAATCACCGTGGCTCTTGTTCCATATACAAAATGAATCAGAGACTGCTGAGTAACACAATTATTACAGCACTCTTCTTGCCTGGAAGAGTTACAAGCAATTGAGAATGGAAGACAGTAACTTAAAAAAAACTACCAAAAAACTAATAAACCAAAAATTAACAGCCTCTGGTTGTGTCCTTGTATAAAGCGATGGCTTTGCCTGCCGTTTGCTGTCCCTCCTAAGGGGATTCAAGTTGACTTCACTGCTAGTGTTTGGCATTCTGCGAGTTTTATGATACCTGTTACCCTAAATGTAATGTTTGCAGAATTGCTTTGCTTACGCCTGGAACCTGGCAACAAATGGTTTTGGAAATGGCAGACATAAACCATGGCATTTGGGAGATTGGCTGCGTGTTAGCGTGTAGCAGAGTCAAAGTTAAAATTGAACAGTGCAGGGCCCGGCTGTGTCTGCTGGCCTCCCGCAAGCCAAGGCAGCACTGCAGGACCAGTGGGAACTGGGGATACTGGTGGGGAAGAGAAGTTGGGTGCCTGTGTACGTTTGCTTCGAGAGACACTGGAACAGCGCTTTAACGCTTGGAAAATCAGTATGAGTGGCTGGGGTGGAGAAGAGGATTGATTAAACCCAGCATTGCTGGAACGTCTGTCTTTACTCTTCTTAGGCATAATTATAAGCTAATAAAGATGGAGTGGGCTTGTGCGCAGATCTGGGGTGTTGGGAAGGCACCTCCTTGGGAGGAACCTCAGCGCTTCTGTCAAGTGGCCACTTGTCATTACCATGTGGAGGACTGACGTGGTGCCTTTTGAGCAGTCTCACAGCGAGGGTTTCCACTGGGCGTGGAGGAGAAAGGTGCAATTCCTTCTTGCAAATGCAGCCGAGGACACCGGAGTTCAGTATTGACACCTGATGGTTGATGGTAGTGTAGCAAGATTACTTGGCTGCCGGTATAATGGATGAGTTCAGTTATAACTTTGTCTCTGCTGGTACCCTACAGCTGTATGTGAAAATCATTCCCAAGGGTAGTCTGGCTTTCCAGTTTTCCCCAGTGCAGCCCATCGTGTAAGTTACCACGAGGTGAGGGGCAGGATGCTGCTGAGACAGTGATGCTCGTCGCCTTGCCCAGAGCAGAGAAAAGCCTGGACGTCAGGCAGGAGCGGGGAGCACTCACTCCTGGTAAGGAATGAAGCAAGTCTTTCTACAGGCAGCTAAATTCCCTTGGACACCAATACATTCTTGGATTTATCAGCTTAGGTCTGGCCGCCTGGCTCCTGTGGCATTTAATCATACAGAATATTTGCTCTTTGTCCACCTGCCCTGCAGGATTTATTGTATTCAGTTAAAAGCAGTAATTGATTTCCTAGAATAGGTGTAAATCGGCTCCTCGTAGTATAAACAGTTAGGAGGGTTCAAAGGTAGCTCTACGGAAAGCCATTGGGCTTCACCGATTCTCTTCCATTAAAGTACAGAGTCACAGGAAGGAAACAAAATACTGGTTTTGTAATCAGGGCACTGTATGTAAAAGGAAAATGATGCGAATTAATATCTTAAAATCTGTATGTAAAATCTTAACAGAAGTCACACTTAGCTTGCTATAATTGCCTTGGACGAATTCATTTCACAATAAAACATCAAACTGTTGTATAATTGCACCCTAAATACCTCACTAAGTGGTAATACAGATATATAAAAGCAGAGTGAAACAGCAAACAGATTTTTATGCGGTGATTTTTCTGTTTAAAAAGTTGGCAGAATAGTTTAGTACGAGACAATTAGCATACTGTAATTACTGATTTGTTCAAGGTATGTCAACACTGTGAGGAATTTCTTTTCTTCGTCGGTGTGTGCTGGTAATTGTTTAACACTGCAGCATTGGACAACACAATTTTTAGTTATACATACATGTATATATATATAAAAAAAACCCCTTCCATCCCTCTGGTCCTTTTAGCTTTGGTTAGAACGTTTACAATATTTGAGCAGTTGACTTAAAAATAATGTAATCCTTTGCAAACCCCCTCCACCCCCCGCCCCCGTGGCATCTGAGTACCACCAGCGCTGCATAGATCTGCAAATATTTACATATAATTTCATAATATAGTATAAATAGCAATATGGTACTTCTGGCTAAAGAAATCAAATTACTCCTTAAAAATGAGGTGCGTGTGTGTATATATATTTATATATGATCTTTTTTTAAAACGGCATACTAGTTTAGATTCTGTCCCATATCAAGTAAGAAACGAAATGTTTTTCAGTGAACTATTCTATAAACTAATTATATTTGCCTAACTTATCAGAGGGGACGTTTGGGGTTTTGCCCTTTTTTTTTTTTTTTAACTCATAATTACCTTGAATTTTGGAGCAGGAGGACAAGTGAGAGCTTATATTACAGGGGCTGATTCTGTCTCCAGAGAAACCAGTGGAGTTAGTGCATGAAAATAGCTTCCAAGCGAGAGGAAGCCTCAGCTGGGGGGGCAGCAGGGGGACAAAGAGAGGCTTCTTCCTTCCTTCCCTCTCCTCCTTAACCTCCCGGTTGATATTTACTTTTAATTAAGAAAAACTTGCATTGAGTGTATTTACACATGAAAAGGTGTTGAAATGCCGTTGGTTTGGAGCCGTAAGTAATTAGCCTGAATTCATGAAAGAGCATCACCAAGCCAAACCAGGGAGCCGATAAGAATTGAATGCACTTAATATTTAGAATCGATCCCGTCGCGCTGAGCTTTCCTAAATAAGCTGCGCTGCCTACTTTGTCAGCGCCTGGAGAGTCGTCCCGCCGAGCTGTGACTGTCCTGCTAATTTGTGACCGCATGAACCGCTCCTTTCTCTATCTGTTGGGAGCTTCAGCAAGGTCCGGTTAAGCAAGCCAAACTAGGAATGCAGGTAGGAAAACTGTGTTTAAAATAAATTCACCGGTCCCCAATGCACTGAAATCCCCATTTGGACCTTCGTTGCCTTTTAATTTTTGTCGTCCCCCCCCCTTTTTTTTTTTTGTTACTGGAGTGAGATTATCAGAGGAGGAAAATCATCCTTCCTGGCTGCTTTTAAAGTGCAGGGAGCCAGCTGGAGCGTTTGGGATCCTCCAGCTGCAGTGGAACAAACGGAGCGTATGTCCCCCCCTGCGCATCTCTGCCCAGATCTCCAGCATCCTCCCCCGCCGGCTCTTCTCATTAGAAAAAGTAGAATATGGAGACTCGGGTATAAATGTTTACACACAGCCATATAATTACAGAACATGAAACATTTTACATAGTTTGAGGTGAGCATCTTTTTAGACTCTTAAACATTAGGAGTGCAAGTTTAATGCAACCATTGCTTCTTTAACACTGAAAATATTATGGATTTATTTTTTAAAAAACTTAAAAATAAAAAATACTGCACCACTCCATAAACAATGTTTCCATTAAGTAGCTTGGAAAATTAGGCTTTATGTCAACATTTGTAAAAATTAGAATCTGATGTAGGTCCCCTACAATTTTAAAATAGGTTACTTATCTGATTTAATTTTTGATGGCATGTGGCTATTATACTTCACATTCCTTATACGGCAGCTGCTGACACTTGCACTGTCCGTAGCCGTTAATGATGATGAAGGGCCCTTCGTGGGTGGGTTCGTACTCATTATAGGGTCCTTGGTCTGACATATTTGCCATATGCAGCCGGGTTTGGGATCGGAGCTGCCTGTGGTTTTGAATCATTGAGCACTGCCTAATTCTTCTTAATGTGGGAGGGCAGCACTTCCTGGAGATGAACACTATAAAAATGATAAAAAAGAAAGAAAACAATAAAGCCATTGTTCCTGTAATTACCCTCTGAGTGAAGATGGCATTGTTTGGCTCCGGGAAATGTTCTTCGGTGGTAACGACCATGCCTGCCGTAGTTGGAATCTCTTTGTCTCCCATATGGAAATGAGAAGAGCTTATTCTTTTCGTGGACTCGGTGGTGGGATCTGCGTCCGTCGTCGTAGCTGCGGGCGTAACAACAGTCGATAAATTCCAGCAAAGCTGAAAACCATAGACGGCATCCAGAATATCCTCTCCCTGGGTGTGGTCGGGGCTGTGGCAGAGGATGGAGTGCTCCCACCGACCTTGGAAGCCACTCAACCATGTGGCCAAGGCGCAGATCTTTGGGCTGCATTCCCACAGATTGCCGGAGAGGCCCACGGTGGTGAGGGACCTCAGTGAGCTTAGGATCTTGGAATCCAGAGTGGTGAGCTTGTTGTTATCCATTAGGAGGGTTTTAAGGTTAGGCATAGTTTCAAAGACTGTTAGGTCGATGGCTTTGATTTCGTTTCCAGTCAAATCCAGCTTTTCTAAGGTGCCCCAGGTCCACTCCATCCCACACGTCAAGTTGCTGATTTTGTTCCACTGCAAGAAGAGCGTGTGCAGGCTGCTCAGCCGGAGGAAGTGAGCAAAATTAATCTTTGTCAGCTGGTTGTGCTCTAGGTGAAGCTCCCTCAGCTTGATTAATCCCGCAAATCCGTTGCGAGCCAAACTTCGCAAGCGGTTTGTGCTCAAATCCAGGAACTCCAGGCTACGACAGTCCCAGAACAGGCGGACCGGGATGGTCCGCAGGGAGTTGGATCGCAAGTGCAAGGTCTGTAGCTTGCGAAGGCCGTAGAAGAGCTCAGGGTGCAGAGAGGATAACTGATTAAAAGAGAGGTCCAAATTCTGCAGGTTAAGCAGCTGGCTAAAAGTTGTGTTTGGCAAATGAAAGATTTTGTTGGAACTTAAGACTAATTCCTTAAGTTTATACAGTCCTTGAAAAGAATCTTCTCTGACTGTTGCAATTTGATTATGATCTAAGTGAAGCCAAGTAAGTTGACTGAAGCTTGCAAATTGATCCCTTTCAAGTTCAGAAATAGAATTGTGCCTCAGTGACAAACCTAGCGAGCCCTTTTCAGTGGTGTTTGGCACTGAGTGAAACCCCTGAGAGTCACAGTAAAAGAGCAGCTTCTCACAGCGACATTTTGGTGGACAAGCCATGCCCAAGGCAGGCAGCATTTTTAAAACCATACTCATTGCATATAGTGCTGCCAGCATACGAGCCCCTAATGGCCACTTGAAATGTAAGCCTGCAGAATATAATTTAGGAAAACAACAAGATAGGATAGCCTTATCAGTACACTTTGAACATCACGACGGAAGATTTCACTGCAGATAACATTGCCATGCATTTCCGACAAGCTAATTCTAAATGCAAGAAACAGCTTACTATGAAACACAGAATACTCGGAAATTACACTTAGGCTGAGTCTTTAGCTCTATTACAGAGGATTACAGTGTCACGATTGGAAAACATTTTTTTTTCTTTATAAGGTTCAGTGCAGAACAAATTGCTTTAGCACCTAACTGCTCCTTTAAAGCACAGCCGGTCATTCATTATACAAGGTATAGAGAAACGCAGGAACTTACCCATTCTTTTGAGTACATTGGAGGTTGCATTCAGTCGTAGTTTTAGACTCAACGCCGTGAGTCTGTAAAAAGGCTCTACTGTACGGTAGCCTTTGAATAATTTACCGGGGTTAGCGTCCTTTGATATTAGTGCAAAATTGAATCCACGAGGCTCTCTTGGAATATTCCTTTTGAAATCGCTGGCTTGATCTCCTCTGACAGGTCTGCAATTTTTAAATCGACGCTTAATACAAGTTTCCGTCCTCGGCGGCTGCTCAGCTGTTTAATTGAAGCTCACGTTTTCTTTTTCCACAGCTGTGGCTTCCTTTCGTCCTAACTTGTTGATGGCAGATGGGTGGCTTATTGCTGAGAGAAGCTCCTGTAGTAGCATGAGTGCATTTACTGAAAAGCTTTTCAGGGAAGCAGTACAAGAATGGGTTTGCTTATGCGCCGCGACCACACAGGGCTGTATATAGACTGACGTCACCTGGTGACGTTCCTTTTGTTTGGGTTTTCCAGAAGCTTTGCTGTTTTAAAGCATTGTGGTGCATACTGTGATCGTGTTAAAGACCACTGATAGAGTGAGTGTGTGTGTGTGTGGGGGGGGGTGGTGAAAAATCAATGGTAGGAGTCCTTCGTCCCCGCGATAGAAGGAATCAGAAAGACTTGCGCTACCCCGCTCCCCCCTCCTGCATCCGCGCTGGCTGAATTCCGCCAGCGTTAAAAGCAGCGCAGAGCTGCGGTTGGAAGTGCCTTAGTGCTGGCTGCTGCCAGCTTTCCCTGAAATATCGCTGCATTAAGGGAACTTTTAGATACAGAGTGTACACGGTTCGAATAGGGGATGCTGGTGAGCACCAGCTTTTCACAGAGGTGAGAGGGATTTGGCAGCTTAAAGCCCTCGCGTACCAGCTGCGGTCTCCGCAGAAGCGGGCAGGGGAGAGACGGGGCGTTTAGATGGAGGCGGCGTGTCAAAGTACAGCACCTAGCCCGGGAGTGGACATCTCAGGCCATGAGAAATTTCTGGAAAAAGCAAAGCTTACACTACGGCAGAAGAAAAATTTAATTGGGATCCAGCTTGACACGACAGCGTGCGGTTATGAAACTAGAAAAATCTATTCCCCCCTCCCCTTTCCCAAATGGTGGCTTTTGTACTTGCTTTTTCCTGGAGGCTGGAGTGCAAGGGAGGAGGTTGGGAGTGTGGCATTTACCGTCGGGGCTGGGAGCAGTTTGAGGGCTTCCTTGTGGTCCCCGATTACATTCCTGTGCCGTCTGCCCCCCGGGAAAGGAGGGACGTTACTTCCATCAGCGTCTCGCTGGGAGTGGGTCCAGAACAGTTATCTCCTGGGGTTCAGAGGGGCAGAAACGAGCGTTTGCAGAAGGGGTGACCCTGCAAAGCTGTCCAAGCTGTCACAGCCGAGCCGGTCCCTGGCTGAGCAGCGTGGAGGAGGCAAATGCGCTGTCATGGCTGCTTGGTTTAAAAGTTCATTGCCCTTTTATCCGGAGCAAACTCTCCTCTGGGAGGGCTGGTACTGAAAGGTAAATGAACAGATTTGATTTAAATTTTTTTTCTGGTTTTAGTTAGGATTTTTGCCTGCGTGTGCAGGAAAGCCTTCGGAGCAGCTGCTCCGGCCTTGACTCTGTGTGGATGAGGCAGGGGGGTGCCAGCTTCCCGCTCCAAGCAACTTGGATAAGCTTTTTTGTTTTCACCTTGAGTTCCAAAGCAATAATGTAGTAGAAGGCACTTGAAAAATGTTCGCTCTGTAGCGGCGAGGTATCGCTTACAACCTCAAGGTATGGGATGAGCTGGGAATGAGTAACTTCTCCTGCTGATGGAGGAAGATGATGAATTGTGTCAAAAGAAGATTTTAAGATACAACAGTTGTTTACCTTTGTTATTAAGCTTGGTTCCTTAGTGATACTTATTTGTTCCTCAGTGATGCTTATTTAAACTAAGACTTGCGATTTCCTACGTGCTTCTCCCTTCCCTGTCCCGTGGCGTAATAGTAATACTGGCTGCGGTACTTCTTTCTGCGGTGGGCTGTCCTGGCCGGAGCAGGCTGAAGGGAAGTGCTAAGTGGAAAGTAAAGGGATGAGGAAGATGAACTCTTTAAAAAGAAAACCTCAAACCCACCCCCAAAAAGAAAGTAAAACAAAAAAACCCCAACCCACCTTCAAACCCATCAGCAAAGTAACTAACTTTAATGATGAAGTGGATTAGGAAATGCTAGATAAACGTCTTAAATTGCTCGGCCATGGCAAATGTTTTCACATTTGCTCTAAAGTGAAAGAAATACACACAAAGAACTTTTGTAAACCTATTTAAGGAGTTTCTTCCCATTTAATGTTCACTGTACGAAGAGGAGAGCGCTGAAATCCAGCCGTAGCTGTCTGATGGCCCCGCCATACCTGGGGTTGTGCTTCCCACAGCAGCTCGGCTGGCGCATGATCCACATTTGAGGTGTTGATGTGAATTTTAATAATGTTTAAATACAACAACATATCCTTTAAAAACAACATTCCAAAGGATGGAATTAATAAAATGACAACATTACTCCTCTCCTGCGGTGCCTCTTTTCGCTGTTACCAGGAGGCTGAAATTAGGTATCTTTTGGAAACGTTTTGCTTTTTTGCATTGGTATCTGTTGGTAGGTTCCTCCCACATGAAGATTGTGTAATTTGGCACAGAGTTAAGAGTTAATGTTCAAACACGGTAAGTTGCTTCCTTTCTGAAGCTCTCCATTCTTTGGCCTGTAACCAAACAAGGGCTATTTAGCACCTTGCCAGCGAGTTTCCTGTTTGGGAAACTGTTAACACGAACTTTATGGGTGCTTTTTTTAGCGAAACATGTTCTTATGTGCGCTTGTTGTGAAGTAACAGATATTACCAAAAGCGTGCATCTGATTCTTTTAAGCCTGGGACTCTCCAGTAGTATTCACATTGTTCCTTGGGAGCTGCCTGGGCTGTGGAGGTGTAACAGGCTGGGAATAAACCCCAGCTGCCCACAAAACTCTTGCAATTGTGTTTCTTCTGAGCCTTCAAACTCGCTCGCATGCCGAGGAGAACCACGTAAGAGTGCCATCTGGGAACTCCTGCCAGAACGGGCGCTTCCAAGTAACGGCCCGAATCATCACGTGTGACAAGGCCGGGGAGGATGGCATGTCTGCCGGGGGGATGAGCTTGCTAGGACCAAATAGCCCTCCTGGGGGCTTCTCCCTTACCCCACTCCTCCAGCAGCAAAAGAACTGGTTTTCCTGCTAAATCTCCGCGCTGGAAAAGTAGAATTGCACCCTGAGGCTAGCGTTGTCATTTAGTTAGGCTGACATCTTGTGGAAGCCTTCCTAGTGGATTAAGAACAACAAACGAGCTGATTTTACTTGATGTCGATGTGGGCTGCGTGACTTCCTCGGGCCGTGGGCTTGGAGGCTGGCAAGCCCTTTGGTCACAGGCTGCGGGGTTTGCAGCCGCGTGCGTGGCACCGGGTGAGCAGGCAGCTCGCCCTCCTGCCTGAAGAAATGAGCGTGTTAATTTTTCGCTGGACGTTAGCACGTGTGGGATGACGGGAGTATCTGCTGCTCTTTCGCTAAACGATAGCCTCTGTGTTGTGTCAGTAGGGCTGTAAGGCGAAGGAGATGAGCGCAGACGTGTGGCTGTAGCGTTACCGTCCACGTCCTCTCACTCGGCTGCGCTGTGGTAGGGCCGTTAGCAGCAAGCCCGAGAAGCGGGCACATGAGAAGAAGTGCCATGAGAAGGGCCGAGGCAGCACATTATCAACAGCAGTCTCCAGCTCTTCAGGCTGTAGAGGTGCTTTGAGATGGGACAGGGCACCACGGGTTGGGTGGCGTTGTCTCCCTGGTAGCAAAGGACACAAGTGTGCTGTGGTGACTGTCACCTCTCTGCTCCTAGTGCCGGTCACACACTTGAACTCCTCTTTGTCCCAGGGTGAGCGCAGGAGCCAGCCCTCCCCTCCCTGTGGGCACCCAAGGGACGTCAGCCAGGCAGCGGGGAGGGACGTTGGGGTGGGAGCAGCATGGCCTGGTGAGCTGTGCCGGAGGGATAGTGGTGGCATCTTTATCCTGGTGCAGGTTCTTGCCATACGGACACCATGCTTTGGTGAGCCGTGGGCTCGCCATGGGAGACTCCTTCCTACAAGAGAGCAGCGTGTAGTCCTGCTTCCTCCGCCATCACACCTCCGATATGAAAACACCGCTGAAATCCCTGCGTGTCATACTTGGCTGCTTACCCTTCGTGCCTCGAATCAGCGCTGTTATATCTGGAATTCATTTGCAGCCCTTGTATCGTGGTAATAGAGGGGTATGGGCGCTTATCCATTGCAGACATGTAGTTAGGCTAGGTGTCAAGGCGAAAATGAAGCATGGGACAAACCGAATCCGAGCACTAAATCTCCTGCCTCCCCACGAAGCCTGGCTGAGCAGCGGCGTGCTGGCGTACGGCTGCCTTTGCCGTCGCCTGCCCAGAGGAGGGTACGCTGAACACTCATCGTTCACTTGTTGGATCACCGTCATTAACCACGATGCCGCCTGTTGTACAAACAGCTCAGAAGACAACTCACAGGTTACCTGAAGCAGAAACCTCTCTGCCAACCATCTTTTTTTTTAGGTAATTGCGTGCTGGGTGGCAGACAGGACGGTGTGGCTCTCGGTCACACAGCGGTGCCACATCTGGGGAGGAGGGATGCTGGGCTCTGCTGGGGTGGGTGCCGGGCAGGAGGCACCGTTTCTCTCCGTAGCTCTGTGTGCTTAGCTTAACCTAAACCGATGCTGAACCGTTGGGATTAATTAACAATGCAAGTTTTTGATGTTTGGCTATAAAAACGCGGGTTGGAGTAACTCACTGTAATACGTGCGCTGCTGATCCTGCATTTGTGCGCCGCCAAACCATGCTCTGGTCCCCTGATGAATCAGATGGGGTTAGATTTTAACATCAACAGTTGTAGGAAAAACTTGGTTCAGGGTTTTTTTTTTGTTTTAATTCAGATGGCAGCCCTACAAAGGGGATGCTCTGTGACAGAGATGGTGATTCCACTTTTGCCTCCCTATGTACAAATCCCCTTTCTTTGCTTTAAGTGATTAAACCCAGAGCCTGGTGGGGATGGCTGTGTGCGCTGGGACAGCGAGGATGCAGCGGTGACCGCTTGGATCGCTTCCCAAGATGGATAGCAATGATGAGAGCAGAGATTACGGAGAGGGGGGGAAACAAGGAATTCTTAACACCAATTCTAGCCTGTCTGATAAAGATCTGATTTGATTGAAAGTATATTTGCACTGTGGCTAAATTTATTATCCGTGGTACCGGACAGAGCTGTGGTATCATACTGCAAAATGACGTGACCCTATTAAATCTGCTGAATCTGATACCCACTTCCCGTTCCCTCAGCAGCGTTTTGTGCTGAATATCTGAAAGTCCTGCTAGTAATCTGAATATTCAGGCTTCGCTACGGTGAGTCCTTCTAATGCCGTGCGTAAGAGAAGGCATGTGTTGTGCTGCCGGGTCATTAGTTGGCTTCTCAGTGAAAGTTTTGACTAGAAACAAGGATAATTTTTTTAATAGTAATGGTAATTGGTTGCTGGAATGACTTACCCAGAGGTGGTAAACTGTCACTTGGAGCCTTTAAAACACAATATATTACTTTAGAGAGAGGGAGACTAGCCTGAACGGTACTTGATCAGGTAGGGTAGAACTGATGGGTAAGATCTGTGGGGCTTGGGGGTGTGGGACAAAGAACAGGCAAGAACGATCTTCAGTGATTTTACGTGCCCTGGAGGGTTCCTGCAGGCACAGGCCGTGCTGCTGTTCCTGTGCCCCAGCGACTGCTGTCCCCGTTTGGGCCTAACTGAGCATAATTGATCCCACAGTTAGCATTTTATGTTTCATTTTATGCCAAAAAAAAAAGTCAAGGAACTTCAGATGGGTGAAACTTGACATCCTTGTCTCTGGGCTGAGCCCTTGGTTGGAGTCGGCTGTGATGATTTAAGATGTTAATGGCAACAGGGTCCTTCCCTGGAGCTGCAGAGCTGCTGCTTTGCATCATGTTCCTCCTGTCCTGCCCCGCTGCACCAGCCCGAACGAAGGAGCCGGCTTAGTAGCTATGTGCCCTAAACTGTTTAATCACCGCAGCTCAATTAGCAGAGACTTCTACATTGCAGCCTTCAGAAGGGAATTCTGTTAATACTTGTGACGAGCTTCTCTGCTAAAATTGTTGAATGCCAACAAGGTGGAGATGAACTGGAGCTGCCTTGCTAAAATCTAATGGGCTTAGATTATACAGCTCTTTCTGTGCTAACCTGTGTTGTAGCTTAATAGGAGTGGATCGACACTACGAAATTAGTGTTGCTTACACTTGAATGTATGCATTGGCTGCTTTTCAGGGCATTTTATGTAGGCCTGGTTGTGCGCTGGGCTCATGAACTTATATGTCCATTAGTGGAAGCCATCTCTTGGGTTTCCTCTCCTCTGGAAGGCGTCTGGTCCTCGCGCGTCCAGGCTTTTCTGGGCGGTGAAGCCGGGGCCAGCAAAGTGGAAGCGATGGGTGGACTCGCTTCAAAAGCATGTTCCTGCTTCGTGTTAAAATGGTAATGCATGGGCACCCGGGGAGAAGTAAAATGGCACTTCTTGGAATAGCTGAATGTTTGGCTTTCTACATAATAGATGAGTAAATATCTTTGATCCAAAGGCATTCCTGGAAAAAAACACCCACGTGTACAGGGGGGTGCCATGGGTTCGGTAAAATGGTCACGGCACAATAGGTAAAGCGGTGGGAAAGCATCGGAAAGTGCAAGGAGCTGCAGTGGCAGGGTTGTGCCTTGGAGCAGGCTTTTAGTTTGTGCAGTGAAGTTGTCAGGTTTCTCATTTTTTGGGGGGTGAATGGCCTGGGGGTGCAGGCAGCCCCACCCCCACCAGCACGCCCCGAGCTACTGCCTGGGACATAGCCATCGCGCTCAACGGGACGCTCCAGCGTAACCGCATCTTGGTTTTCCTGTCTGCCGAGCATGGGAATGGCAAATAACCTCTCAATAAATAAGTAGCTTTAATTTTCACTTTATTTGGCGACTTCAGCATTGATTTTTTCAAGTGTGGAGTGGCCAACGTTGAGTCTGCCGAAAGCTGCGGCGTTGTCAGAACGAGCTCCCGGTTCTAATTTCAGTCACTTTTCAGTTACCTTTTGTGATGAGAATCAAATTACTTGATCAGGGAGGTGACAAATCTTCAATAATTCATTAAACTTAATGACTTTACAACATCCTAATTTTTTTCCCCCTTGATTTTGTTTAATTTTTATTTCTGCTGGAGAGTGGGCTCCGTGTTTTAGATTAAAGGCTGCTCATCCAGGTATTTCAAACCAGCCTGTCACCTGGAGAATTGAGAACTGGAATACCCTCATTTCAGTGCTGCTAAATGGTTTTTCTTCTCAACAGGATAATTATATTGATCGGGGCTTAGCACTTCAGAAATTGGATTGTGTTTCAAAACTCCTCATATAGGCTATATTTTGCTGAAAAAACCCTCCCAGCAAACCCAGACCACCGCTATTGTTCTAGCACTCCTAATTTGATACAATTTAGAGTATTTTTGACCCAGCGTCTGCCTAAAAAGCGCGAAGCTGCCGGTGCTGCCTGGCTCCTTGCCCTCCTGTTAACAACAGGGCTCATGCGAAACGCGCTGTATCGAACCTTGCCGAAATCCAGCTCTCGGTGGGTGGGCCTGGATACTTCACTTGAAATGCTGGATTTCATCCCCGGCAAATGTTTTATAAGGATTTTACCGTTAAAAATAATTGATTTTTGGCTTTTGCCTGACTGCTCGAGAGCAGCCCTCCAAGCAAGCTGGGAGTGGAGGTGTGCGAGGGAGCACTGTCGCATCGGAGGCACAGTCCTGCGGGCTTCTAGTGTGCGTAATCACTTTTTTTTTTTTAAAAAAAAAAGGCAGCTAACAATGTACTTGAAATGAATAATAATACTGGTTTACTGGTTTTCTTTGATGCTCTGAATACCTGTTTACCTCTTTGTCTCTTGTTTTTCAGGCCGGACGCAAAGAAAGAAGTGATGCGCTGAACTCTGCCATTGATAAAATGACCAAAAAGACCAGAGACTTGCGTAGACAGGTAATTAATATCTCCAGTTGGTGCTTGTTGAGACAAATGAGTGCAATTCTGCATGTTTGCCCTCTTGGAAATATGTTACCTGTGGATTTGGTTCTAGTGGGCAGTGGACTTGTTGCTTGTGTTTACTGAATTAAAAGTTAGAAGTTTCCAGTATGTGGTTCGCAGGAAAGCATGGGGTGGAAATGTAATCCCCTGTGAACTGTCTAATAAAGATGTTGGATTCTTAATCATCCCCATGGCAAGAGAGATTTTTTGTTTTTAAAAAAACAACCTTCCATTTTATAGATTTTCAACAAAACTAGGAATGTTTTATAATTCTGAAGGTTTTCATCTCAGCCTATTTTCTGTGAGGACTGTATTTATGTAGCGTCAATCTCTTGTCCCTTTGGTTTTTAAAACAATATATTCCCCTTTTCAAGTAAATGTGGATATGGATCAAGTTTGCTGAAGAATGTTTTTATTCTAGGAGAAAAATAAAAAAGTGAAAGCGGCACGTTGTTTAATCAGCTGAGGGAAAGCAGCAAATTTACTCAGACAAAACCAATGTGAACTGCTAAATCAATATTTGTGGCCAAACTGGTGGCTTGCGCTTATATAACTAATCCACTTTTTTAAGGAGATTTAATTTAAATTGAAGCAAAAAGTGTAGAGACAAGACTTAGTGCAGGGAAAGCCTTGGTCACACAAAGGAAAAAGGATCAACGACAAAAGTACTTCAAGCTTTATGTATGAATACAGTGAAAGGAAAACAGCACTGGAACACTACTGGAAAATAACTCATTCTTCTGGTTTTATTTTAGCTCCGCAAAGCCGTTATGGACCATGTATCCGACTCTTTTCTGGAAACAAATGTTCCGCTTTTAGTATTGATTGAAGCTGCCAAGAATGGGAACGAAAAAGAAGTTAAAGAATATGCCCAGGTTTTCCGCGAACATGCCAACAAATTGATTGAGGTAAGATGATGCAGATTAAAATGAAATTATCACTGATTAAATTAAGGCAAGACTAGGCAAAACACATTTTTCAAATCTGTTGAAACAAATAGCAAATTCTCTAATAAATTTGCTTTTAAAATTTTCTTTGAATTAATTTAAATACAATTTAATTTAATATTTAAATACTTAAAAGTGTAAGCTTATCAAAAAGCGGCAGCTACTGTTACATAGCCCGTGTCATTTTAGAAATTACACAATGTGAGTATATTATGCTGTTACCTTTACTCGACTTGTTGATTGGAGATGGTGATAGCGGAGTAAGGGCGACTGTGGCCTGGCTGTCCTGACGTACCATTTGACCCGCTGCTTGAAGCCTGGAGGTTTTTTCTTTTCAGTAAAATCCCAGTGAATATAAACAGGCCTTTTACCTGAAGACTTTTAGAATGAGAACCTGCTTGTGTGTGTGTAAAGAGCAAACATCAAACAAAAACCTCGCAATAACGACAAAACTGATCCCTGCCACCTTTTCCTAGTAAATACTCTCCAACTGGTGCTACTGAAGACTAAAGCTGGTCTGCGGGAAGCTCAGCTTAAATGGGACCCACCTGTCTTAGCTACAAAGCTTTACGTGCCGTTGTTTTCGCATGAGAGCATTGTGCCTGTTGATGCTAAACGGCAAGAACAAACCTCTCCAGGTATCGTTGAAGAAACATGCTGCTAGGAACGAACTTCAGAAACTCCTCCTCCGCACTCCTTGCTGATGACACAAAGCTGGGAGGGGTGGCTGACACCCCGGAAGGCTGTGCCACCATCCAGAGAGACCTGGACAGGCTGGAGAGTTGGGCGGAGAGGAGTCTTGTGGAATTCAATAAGGGCAAGCGTCGGGTGCTGCCCCTGGGGAGGAATAACCCCCTGCACCAGGACAGGGTGGGGGTGACCTGCTGGAGAGCAGCTCTGGGGAAAGGGACCTGGGAGTCCTGGGGGACAACAGGATGGCCATGAGCCAGCGATGGGCCCTGGTGGCCAAGAAGGCCAGTGGCATCCTGGGGGGCATCAAGCAGAGTGTGGCCAGCGGGTGGGGGGAGGTCATCCTCCCCCTCTGCTCTCCCCTGGGGAGGGCACAGCTGGAGTGCTGGGGCCAGTGCTGGGCTCCCCGGGTCAAGAAGGACAGGGAACTGCTGGAGAGGGGACAGCAAAGGGACACCAAGATGCTGAGGGGATGGAACACCTCTCTGATGGAGAAAGGCTGAGGAATTTGGGTCTCTTTAGTCTGGAAAAGAGACGGCTGAGGGGGGACCTTATCAATGCCTATAAATACTGCCAGGGTGGGTGTCAGGAGGATGGGGCCAGGCTCTTTTCAGTGGTGCCCAGGGACAGGACAAGAGGGAACGGGCACAAACTTGAGCACAGGAATTTCCCCCTAAACCTGAGGAGGAACTTCTTTCCCTTGAGGGTGGCAGAGCCCTGGCCCAGGCTGCCCCGGGAGGTGGGGGAGTCTCCGTCTCTGGAGACATCCCAAACCCGCCTGGGTTTGAGGCTGCTCCGAGGCATCGGCTGGCTCCTGTGGTGCCCTCAGCAGCTGCCCGGGCACAGCCAGCTTCGGGCTAATGTAATTCTGCTCTTAGTGCCACGGTGTTTGCTCACTGGGTCTGCATTTCTCCTTGGCTCATGGGGAATACTTTCACACTACTTGGCAGATCTAAATTACACAAGAATAAGACGTGTTGAACATCAGTAAAAGCAGTTTCTGACTCTCGCTCAGTCTATTTTTCTCACTTTTTTAAAGTCCTTGGGGCTCTGAGTGGGTTGAGCAACTGCCCTGTAGTCTGGGTGCATTGAGCTAGTCCGGCTCTTCGGAGGTGATGGCTAAGCAATGAAAGTCTTTAATTTTCTGAGGGTATCCACTCTTCACTTTTGGCCTGCTACTTTTCAGTGTAAATGCCATCTTCATATAGTTTCAAAGTTATTTTATCCTAAATTTCAAGTAACTAACGTTGTTTGATAAAAGAGCAGGCAGAGGCCGGTGCTGCTGTGCCCTGCCTTGGCAGCCGGATGCAGCCGTTCCACATGCAGTGTTGGGAACACTTTGAGTCGGGTTTTGTCTAACACCTCCCTTCATGGTGCATACCTAATTTATCCAGAACATTCTTTTTAGGGCTTGTTTACAGGAGAAGTTGACTGGCATAACAATAGCAGTGCCTATCCTGTTCTGCCACCTCTTCAGTGTGTGTGTGATGTCCCCACATGGGGTTTATTGGCCTAATTATAAAGGAGTAATTCCGCTGCTCCATCCGTGAGCTTCTCTCCTGCCCTTGCTAGGTAAGCCCGTACTCCCTGCTCCTTCGGAGTCCGCGTGGGTCTGAAAGCATTGGGTGCCTGTCCTCGCTGGCATGGGAGAGCTGTTTTTACTGACCTCACCTTGTGTGCGAAATGCCAAGCTGCAAATGAGTTTTACAGAACCTCTGTTCAGCCAGCCAGTCTGTCTTTCAAGTAAGACTGTTCCCCGGAAAGTATGCATTAAACAATATTTCTGACTGGCATCCAGAGGTTCTGCTGGTGAAAATGATATGCTGCTGCAACAACTTTTTCAAGGCTTGCTTATTGCTTTTGCTGTCTGAAATGTAACTATAGCTATAGTGTAGCATGATGTAGATGGCTTATAAACCTCTTCCAGGAACGTAGATGGATTAATATATACGCTTTGGTTCGACAGAGGGGGAATAGTGCTCCTGCAGGGCCTTTGTCTCGAGGGGATAGCGAGCCGCTGCGGAGTCGTATGTGATGTCAAATTTACTGTGAAGGAAGACAAGTCGCGGTGGGTTGCACTTACAATGTCTCGGTGCGTCTCTGCCAGAATGGAGAAGGATGTTTGCGAGTTCCCATATGATTCTGCTCTCGGGCAGAAAACTCGGCTGCAGGTATCTGGCAAAACAATAAAAGTTTGTGTAAGAGCAGAACAGAAGACGTTCCACTTGAGGAGATAAGAAGTGATTGCTTCCACCTGCTTTCGGTGGAAGATAAGTGTGCTGGGGAGTTTATCCTAACTACCCTCAGAGATGCTGCTGAGTGACTCAAGACATCAAATGTGACAAAACAGCTGCAGTGCAGAATGGAGCTGTGTTGTGTGTCACACCATGATTGATAGGCTCCTGTGTTTGAGACGGAGAAGAGAACGCGTCCTTTCCTTTCGGACTAGGCCATGGGAAGAAATGCACAGAAGAGACCTGCTCTGCCTGAGACAGCTCAGAAGATCCCCTGTCTGAATTAGTGTGAGGTTTTACACCTTGGATTTAGTACCCCAGGTCCTGTGAGCTGGAGGAGGCAGTGCTGCTCTCCTGGGGAACCAGCCACTAGAGGGGACTGGGATATATATTTTTTATTCTAATTTTCTGGACACTGAACTGTTGCAGGTGTTGGCTAGACGGGAGCAGTGGCAGTGCTGGTTCTGCCCTGGATTGGCGCGGGGAGTTCTCGCTCCTGCGGTGCAGAGGTGTTTATGGGCCCTCCAAGAAGCTGTAAAGAGATGCAAGCATAGGATTTGGCTAATTTTATTTTGAAATGTTCCCTTCCTGGCAGCAGAGCACTGTCTGCCTTCTGGTTCCTACAGTCCAGGCAGTCAAATTTGACCGAAAGGTGCCATAACCACAAAAATCTGATTTGCCTGCTGAATCTATACCTCCTAGAGAAACCACACCAAAGCCATGTCCCGTAGGGCTTCCGTCTGATGTGTTTCCACGTAGTTCCTAACCCCCTTATCCTGCCTTTTGAAAACTGAGAAATGGTGAAATAGTAAAATGAGATTTGTCTCAGTTGAATGATACGTTTCAAAGATAGCTTTCGAAATTGCTCTCTACTAGCAGTCTGTTCACTACCTAGCGCTCTGCCTGCGCTTTGTTAAAGGAGCTTAATTCAGGGATTGAGAAACCAGTTTAATGTGGCACACAAGAACAGAAGCGCCAGCATTTCAGGAACCAGCACAAGAGAAAGTTAAATTGTGTTGTGAACTATGAAAATCTTCCTGCTTTACTGATATTTAGGTTCCCGTGGTTTTTACGATGCTGGATAAAGCAGCGTTGGCTCTCCAGCCTGTAACTTGGCTCTTGAGGAAAGGCAGTTTGGCATTGGCATCCTTAGATTTAATGTTCCTCCCTGGAAACTGGGCTGTCCTGCGACTCCCTGCTTGTTTTTCGATGATGTCACTTAGCACCATGCTGACTTTCTTGTTCCTCCCGCTCTTTGAAGTTTGCTTGTGCACAAACTGCCTTTGTACCGTTCCCTGCCCTCCCTGCAGTGGCACTTCTGGCTATTCTCCGATAAGTGAAAAAAGCCAGGAACGGTAAAAAGAAATGTTTTGCTTTAGAAAAATAAAACTTTGGGTGTCTATTTGTCACTATTCTGTTCTGTGTGCTCGCAATGGAAAAGTTTTTCAGAAATTGGGTAGCTGCAAGGTAGCTGAGGGCAGAGTCCAGGTAAAAGCTTACAATAGCTGTTTGCTTGCTGAAGGATATTTTGGGAAGGGTGAGTTTGTTACTTCTTAAAAACAGTGAATAATCCTGTCTTATAGGAATGGATCCAGTATCCCTGTGTCGTGTTTTTCTCAAATTTTATTTTTTATGTTTCTTCTTGGAGAAACTTTGCTAAGACCAGAGAGGCAAAAGCTCCCAGTGATACTTCATAAGCATCAGTGTTTTTCTAATTACTTTAATTTATCTGAAAAGACCGCTCTGTGCCTTTTTTTAATGCACTGGGTTGTATCTTGCATATGGAGAGATGATTTTCTCATCTTCACTGAAAACCCATGAACAGATGCAGCCTGCAAATTTATTTGCTTGGAAGGAATCACATTTGGGCACTTGCAGCTCCGTAAGCTGTCTGTAGCCTCTCGCGCTGACGTTTTCCCCTGCTGCTGTCCCAACTCTCTTGCCTGATGTCCCGGAGTCATCCTTTAGAGCTCACGTTAAAAATAGCACTCTCTGGAAGCCTGAAGCCTTGCACACTTGCAGTGTTTTTATTGCAATTTATCCTGATTTGCCCATACGTGCAGCCTGTACGTTCTTCAGAGAGCCTAACAGCTGCAGGTTTTTAACACGTGAAAAGCTTTTTAAAAAAAAATTGAGGGAGTGAAATGCCTTGGGCTTAAAATAATAGCTAGCGTTTGGACTTCAGACACAGCAAAGATTTTGAAAAACTGAGACTTACCTGTCCTCTGGTCATGAGCTATAGCTTACCTGGGCATAGGATAAGACCAGATAATTCACACTAATATCACTAGAGCCAGTACTGATCCCCATACCAGTACAAAGCAGACAAGGATCATGCCCAGCCCATCCCATCGGCAGGAGCCGTGCCCTCCCCGCAGGGACAGCCAACGTGGGACCCTGTGAGCGCTGTGGCTGCGGGAGGAAGGGAAGGGCTCAGGGCTCCGGCACCAGGGCGAGGAGTGCTCAGGGTGGCAGCCAGCACAGGAGAGAGAGAAACTCCTCAGCGAACTTTCTAATTTCTATGGAATGTGCCATTCGTGGTGTGAAATAACCCTGTTGGCAGCTTGGGGCAAGTGCCCGGGTCTCGCTCCTGCTCGACCCCGCACCCCAGAGCTGGCTGTAAAGTAATTATTGTCACGAATTCAGACACTAGAATCTTCTAAAAGTGCATTTTCCCCAAGCATTAGGAGAGAAATTAGTCCTGTGTGGCTCAAACCAGGAACAGTGTATTTTATACGTTTATTCACAATGAAGCATGGAATGGAAGTATCCAGCAGATCTAGAAATAAACCTGGTCTCACAAGTTGATAAACCTGGTGTCTTTGGAGGTGGGAGCGGAGTGGCTTTGCTCAGTTTTGAAAATTCTTTTTTCTTGTTTGCCATCAGAGGGGTCTCTCAGGACTGAAAGACAGAGGTGATGTATCTTGGGTGAAAAGTGCAGAGACAAGCGTAGCACTTGACATCCAAATCAAATATTGACTTGGAATGTTTTTCTGAGACTTTGGGTGTATTAATCTCTCAGTCGTCGGCATTTTCCAGGTGAGGGTCGTTATCAGTCACTGTGGTATCTCAGCACCTGTTTTCCTAATTTATGGGGGCAGGGAGGGGGAATCTGGAAACTCAAGTTTGTCCTTTACTTGCTTTTATTTTGAAGGTAATTGTGTATTACAAGAGAAATGGCCTTGCGCTATGGTCTGGAGAAGAGAGGCAGAGTCAGTCCAGCTCGGGACTAATTCCCCATTTTAAGATGGAGAGCGAAATGTGTCTTCCAAAGAATGAGCACGTTTTCTGTAATTTGTCTATAGATAACCTTTGCAGCAATTTAAAACAAATGTCTTCAGTAAATGACCGGTATAACTCTAATGTGCCCTCTAAAGTGTGACACTCTTCAAGAACCGATGCACTTTCCTTGTAAGTTCATTTTATTAGTCAACTAATTCATAAATAAATTAAATTCTACTCGTAGAACATGATTTCCTTACATTTATAATCAGTAAAGTAGGAAAGCCTCAGCAGAAAAGTTCTTCCATTTTCCAGCAAAACTGGATATACAAATTTAATACATCATACATAAGTAAAGGCAAGTGACCTTTTAATAGGATAACTTTGGTTCTTGTAAGGTTTTTTTTGAGGCCAATCTTCTAATGTTACACCAAATTATGTATGAAAGGGTCTGTAGAATGCTGGTAGAGATGAAAAATCCTGTTGGGAGAGAGGAATAAGAGATGTCAGGGTAATCTTTCTGTCCAGATTTAATTGTGTGAGTGTCCCTGGGAGAAGCAAGGTGACCAGCAGTCCCACAGGCCCACTGCTGGGAGGGATGGAGTGACTGAAGATGAATTTGCACCCTCCCGTACTTGGGCAGCGATGGGGGTGTTGGGAGACGTTCTTCTGTTTGAAAATCCTCCTGCTTAGCTGCTGCTACGTGGAGGAGAGGCTCCTCTGCCATCCCCTTTCCATGGGCAGTCCTTATGTTGGGCGGTTGTTGAGGGCACGGGGCTTGGTCTTCAAACACTTGGGTGTAGGAGCTGGAGCTGCATGAGGTTAGGGTTTGGAAAACTCTGTTAATGTCTGTTTACCCCACTAGAAAGAGCCCTGTATTTACTCTGTTCCTCTCTCCTTTGGAAAGACAGGAACATTTGGGGAAGGGGAAATCCGTAGAAGAGATCGGGAAATAGAAGCACAGTTGAGCACAGGTGCTGTTGACATGATGCGTTCAGAGGCAGGTAAACAGCAATGGACTCCTGGCCTATTTTATTTTCCATATATTTGAGTCTTAATTTTTAAGTAACTTTTCAGGTACAGCTTTTCTAGCTAGGGCATAAATGTTTTAATTCTTGATATATAACTAAAAGCCTCAAAGCGTGTCTGGATTTTCATCATCTTAGTCATTAGCGACATTGGAATATTAGTCAGGTGCTGTCATCCAGGAGTTGCCTGCAGTCTGTAGAGCTCATTCCTCTTACTATTTTGTTGCCTTCTTCAAGAGCATAATGTACTTATAATTACCATTAAACTTCCCCTGAACAGTTGTCTGAATAGTCAAGAACCGGTTTAAACAGCTAATAATAGGCACCGAGTTGGAAGCCTTTAGTAGGATCATAATGTGGCAGGCTCTGAGTGATAAGCAGAATGAGATAGAAAAGAATGACGATTTCCACTTTGATAAACATAAGACGCTTTTTTGGATAAGGACAGTTACTCAGGTACTATCCAAATATCCCTACTAGAAACGCTTTTATTTTAAAGCAAAACATTTGTGTTGCTAAGAAGTGTCGAAGGCGAGGATTCGCTTTGAAAGTTTTAGCTTAAGATCAGATCTCTGTTCCGTACCAGTGGTGTGATTTCTGTCATGGTAGCTCCGATCGACTGGTGTAACTAATGTGTTTTGTGCTTATAACAACATTTTAGCACTTTTGCTTGTTTGTCTGAGGAAGGAATAGTTCCCGTGCCAATAGTTACATCTGCTGCCACAGCTGCATCTCCGAGGGGCACAGTGCCCGCGTAGCGCACTGCTGTGCCTTCCCCAGCTCCGCACGCTCCGGTCTACAGACAGGCTGAGCTCCCACTCTGGGAATGAAGGTATTCCTGTGCTGCCAGCCCTTAAACACTGTGAGTATGTTTTAAGCTATGGATGTATTAGCACCCTTCGAACACTTCTCCCCTCTCTTTGATTGAAAAACCTGGTGGGAAGAGAGAGGAGTGCTCTCCCGTCTGCGCTTGCTCAGTAAATGGACCCCAGTTCGGTTTGTCGTGAGGCACAAACTCTGGATTTGCCCAGCCGTGTGAAAAATTTCCCGTCTTTATGAAACCTTGGCAGCACGTGGGGTTGGGTTGTGTTGGAGAAAGATATTTCCTCTGGGTAGGGAAGGAGTTTTCCAGCACTGAGCAGAGCTTTCGCGGGACAGCTCTGCCTAGATTGGCACCAGGGGGCTGGAGACAGCTCGCTTGGGTTGAGAGCCAAATGCAAAGCTGTATTCTTAAACTAGGTTTTTAGGCACATAGACGCTACTTGAAAGGTGCAAGTTGTGAGATTAGATCCCAAAAGAAAGGTGGTTACCCATGAAAACATTAAGCAATTGCCTCAGTATTACAGGGAGCAGAAAATACACAGTACGTTGTCACTGATGCCCTTCCTCTTGCAATCAGTTGCCAGCCTGTCGAAATAAAAAACTCAAAAACTCCCATTTATCCTTGTCTACAACTTTTGAATCAAAAATGAAAACGTTTGGCTTGCCAGTTTTGTTCCATCTAGCTGAAATTTCCCCTCCATGTGTTTATAACCAGCCTTGAAATTAAAATCGCTCTCCTCTTCTGCGTGAGGTTGCAGAGCTCTGGAAATAGCAGTTACCTCAATTTTAGTCCAGCGTTCCCCTCGGTGGTTTATGTCTGGAGTTTTTTCTGTGTGTGACTTGTTTTATTTAAAGACTTTTACTATTTTAAGTTAATACGTTGGGATTCTGTTGCCCACAACAATCTCTTGCTTGGTACCTTCTGTGGAGCTACAGCCACTTGCAACTACTTAAGTCATATAAAATCACAGAGCAGTTGACAGCATGACTCCCGGTAACTTGCTCCAGAGTCCCTGTGGATTTGAACCGAAATCTTCCTGCCATCCGCATTAAAGAAGCAACGCTGTTCTGCGTAATTCATAATTAGCTATGCCTCTGCAAAACTCGTGAGTTTTTAGGTTTATAACTATACTGCAGACTTCTCCCTCCTGCGGTAGCTGTTAGGGCTGGACGTTAAAATGCTCACATTTATCTTGAGTATTGAGCGTAGTGTACGAGTGAATTAATAAACGTATGGACTTACTGAAGAATAGAAGCCTCTTTTTAAGATGGGTGGAAATCACATAATTGACACATCTCTTCGGAGTGTCCTCAGTTGCTACTTAGTTTTGACAGAACAGTCGTTTCTGCAGATAAATTAATTTCATGGGCTTTGACCATCACAAAGTGAATCTGGACTGTTTTCTTAATTGGGGGGAGGAAGAAATTGGGTGTGCCATATTTGAATTTTGTGAGAATATCAGATCACTTCTCTTTAGCGAGTCCTCAAGAGGAGAATGTTGAATGGCTGCCCATCCATTATTTTTTTTTTTTCTTTAAAATGAGTGATTTTGAGTTGTTTAAAGGTGGGAATTTGCATTCCCAGAGAAACTGTAAGATGAAAAGCGAAAATTAGAACAAGAAGCTGAGGATTTGACATTTAATCAGAAATTAAAATACCTGGAACACTTCTGAAAAGCTTTGTTTCCCTGTTGTTGAAATTCAAAAGTATCTGTGCATAAATCACGGAATCACGGAATCACAGAATTCCAGAGTTGGAAGGGACCTCTAGAGCCCATCCAGCCCAGCTCCCCTGCTGAAGCGGGATTGCCCAGAGCACATCCCTCAGGGCTGCATCCAGACGGGGCTTGACAGTCCCCAGAGAAGGGGACTCCACACCCTCCCTGGGCAGCCTGTCCCAGGGCTCTGCCACCCTCACCCCAAAGAAGTTCTTTCTCAGATTTGATGGGAACTTCCCGTGTTCCAGCTTGTGCCCGTTACCCCTCATCCTGTCACTGGGAACCAGTGAAAAGAGCCTGTCTCCATCCTTTTTAAACCCACCCTTGAGATACTTGTCAACATTAATCAGGTCTCCCCTTAGCCTTCTCTTCTCCAGGCTGAAGAGTCCCAGCTCTCCCAGCCTTTCCTCGTAAGGGAGATGCTCTAATCCCTCCATCATCTCTCTTGCCCCACGCTGGACTCTCTCCAGCAGTTCCCTGTCTCTCTTGAACTGGGGAGCCCAGAACTGGAGCCAGTATTCCAGCTGTGGCCTCCCCAGTGCAGAGCAGAGGGGGAGAATGACCTCCCTTGACCTGCTGGCCACACTCTGCCCTGGGCAGCCCAGAATTCTGTTGGCCATGGGTATGGGTAGTAGTTTGGGGGTTGTTTTGTAGTTTTTGCTAAGAGTTTGTGGATGTTGGTTGTGAGAAGATACTGGTTAATGTTAAACTGAAAAGTTAAGTTTTTCAATCATAAGACCACCTGAAAACTCTTACTTCTGCAATGCTGTTTTTACATCTGCAGTTTCAAATCAGAGTCGTCACTCCAAATTCAATTAGTGTATGTTTGTCTCCTGCACGGCCATATATAATCCCTATTTAGAGCAATGCTGTGTGGCAGGGGCAGCTCTGACAATTTTAAATTATGCAGCGACAAACACATTATGGAGCTGCCTTTGCGTTAGAGTGCTGCTGGGTGATTGCGCCCTGCGCCCACTTAGGAGGGCTTTGCCTTCTTGAGTTCCTGAAAGAGCCGTCCTGAAAACATGAGCTGCAAAACAAGGAGGAAAAACTTGGTCTTGCTTCTCTGCGGTCAGTCCAGCTGCAGGAAGCAAAGGCTTAAATACAAGCTTTCAACGGCAGCCTTTGAAATTCTTGGAAAAAGAAGTTGTGTTAAGTTAAAAATTATAGTTCCTTTTTTCTCTTGCATTTTTTTTTGGTCTTTTATTGAAAAAGCAATTTGTCAATCCTCTAATAAACAGTTCTGTGTAAAGGAACCCCTCTACCTAAGCTGGGATGTCAGCGCAAAGAGGAAGTTCAACAAGAACAGAGCTGCAGCGGCCTTTCTCGGTGATTTTCAACGGTGTAATTTAAGAAGCTTGACCCCAAACTCGTGTAGGGGAGGCTGCTCTAGGCTTTGAATTGCTGAAAGACACAGCTCCTTAGTCATTATCTGAACAAATTTCAAATTACAACAACAACAACAAAAAAGTATTTCAGGTGCAAAAGGTAAAAGCTGCCTGTTGTCAGAGAAGGCAGTTGTCTGCAGCGGCTGCCAACACAAACACAGGCTGCCGAATCGTCACTAATGGAGGAAAGAACTGCTTTAGAAATGTCAAGATTTCTTCCTGATTTAAAATCGGTAAATTCTGAAGAATCAAAATAACTAGAATTTGAGATGGAATCACTCTGTGGCAGATGGTACAATGGTGGGGTTTTTTATATATTGGAATTACCTTCCTGCTAATAATGTATTCCCAATTGACCCTGTGCGCTGAGCTGGTGCCCCCGTCTAGAGGGAATCAGTTAAGTTGTGCCTCCGCCAAAGACGTCGTCTCATCTCGCGGTATGCTGATGCTGTTGTTAATTACCAACCAGATTTGAGTTTTGAAAACTGATCAGTGTGTGAACCCCACTTTCCAGACGAGTTGGTCCGGTTTTGAGTCTCCCTTGGCAGCGGTTTATTAGCTCAGTTTGTACAAATGGTTGTGTCTTTGCCCTTCTCGTTAGTGCTCCGTGCAAGGCCAGGTTGGACGGGGCTTGGAGCAGCCTGGGCTGGTGGGAGGTGTCCCTGCCCAGGGCAGGGGGGAGCACTGGGCGGGCTTTAAGGTCCCTTCCAACTCAAACCATTCCATGATTTCACATTGGGCATAAATTTAAGATCGCTAATCTGAATATCAGCAGCTGCTTTGGGTCCATCCTGCCTTTTGGGATGAGGAAGCCGGCTCTGGGAGACGGCTGTATGCCCTGTGAGCTGGGAGATCCTTGATGGTGCATCAAAAAATGCTTTTCAATTGGTCTGTCAGTGCTGGGAGAGGTCTCTGAACCACATCAGTCCTGCTGCTCTCTCTGCCTGTGTTCCCTATGTATTTTTAACTTTTTTCGAGAGATTGCTCGTTATGGCTGATTACATTATTTGCAACTTTTTTGTCTCCTTTGATGCCTGTGCCAGTAGTGCTTATGTAAAGGGCTTGATGATATTGAATGGTAAGAATGAACAAATGCAGCAGGAATTCAATTGCTATTTTGCTCTCAAGCACAAGTGTTCCTTCTAAATCAAGTCTGACCACTTACTCTGTCAGGCAGCCACCTTGTTGGAGACACAGAGAAACTATTTCATTTACATTTAAGGGCAATTCTTGTTTGCTTGAAGTACTTCGTTTTATTTGAAAGTTTTAGAATTGTATAAGATTTCCAGGTGCTCTGCCTGCTTTAAAACAGATTTGGCAGTAGTTGATCTTTATCTCGGCTGCAAAATCCTATGTATTATGTGTGCCTGTCAAATAACTGGTCAGCAGTACCCTGTCCTCTCTAAAGATGGGGAGTGTGAAGTTATTTGTCAAATATGACACAGGAGTTATTGATGATTGGTGCTTTCACATACTCTTAAAATTAAATTTCTTAATCATACCACCATCCACATACATGCAACTTTAGGATTCATGCTACAGACCACCTGATAATTAGCGACAATTTAAAATGCCTCATTGTAGTGTCGTTTACGACTTGATTAATCTAGTTGAAATAACTCATCTCAAATTTCATATTTTAAGAGGCTTGTGAGTATTTTCCGATAGTTTGACAGTGCCACGGGTGCAGTAAATCCTGGATTGCTCTGAATTTGGGGCCATGTCCCGCAGCGCTCCCGAAGTCATCTCTGCTGCTGCCACATCCCTGCCCTCCTCTGACGTTCACCGAATGTGTGAAGTTTGTGTGCTAATCTGGCAGAGAAGCTAATCCGCCACGGCACATAGCTTTCTTTTGGCCGAGGACGCTGAAATGAAGTGTTGAGATTTGGAGACGCCGCGGTAGGATGGGATGTGGCAGCCAACAGTTGGATTGTCTTAAACTGCCAAAGCCCCTCAGTCAGGGAAGCACACACGCTTCTTTCATGAAGGTTGGCAGTCCCAGTCGGGCAATTTCTAAAGAAGAATTGCCATCAGTGAGGTATTCAGAAGAAAAATGACTGTTCAAAAATGACTGTGCAAAAAAGCAAAATTTCATCGTACCATGGCGGGGACACTCAATTATAAACTTCTTTGCCTCTCTGTATTCAGACAGAGCGGGGTTTCTGTGTGCTTGATTCATCACACTTGGCTTGAGAGAGAGCACAACATCTCCAGATATCGGAGAGGCTGATTTTGTAGTGCTTCAATGTCGCTTTTATTCAGCCCCTACTCAATAGAGCTTTGTGTACTTCTCCCTCCTAGAGATTATAACTGCTGCTGCGGAGGCAGGAACGACACGAAAATATGGACCATAAAAAAGATTGGCAAACCGATGTTTCTCAAAAATATGACCTGTGCTTAAAACAACAGCAAAATCTTTATTTGACTTTTAAATCATGGCATCTTACTGTCTTTTGAATTTTTTTTTTTGAGCCTCTAAACAAAAGCATAACATACTACAGCTCGCTGTGAACTAGGGATTGAAGACATGGCAAATCTACAGGAAAAAAACCCCTCTCTTCGAACTAAAATCCCTTTTTGATGGGGCGTTACGGAGTGTGCAGCTGTTGGGTGGTAGTGCCGAGCAGAGAGGAGCTGTGCTGGAGGCTGCAGCGAATGTGGTGAGAGAAAGGAGGGAGAAAAGAGCCTTGAAAACCCGGGTGCGAGCTGCACCACCTCGCCGTGAGATGAAGACTGCCTGCAACTCCACCTCTTAACTCGTAGGTCTTGTCTACGAAGACTAGTGGAAAAGAAAGTTGAAGAGCAAGATGCTAATATTCCAGAAAGCTGGCAGAGTTTTTTCTATGCCTTGTTGATGCTGCGTAGTCATTCTCTCAACTTCAGTTTGTTTTCACTCAAATATATGCCATTGCATCTGTCTACTTGGTCGTTCAGTGTTGGAAACAGACCACTCTTCTTGAGAGCACATGGGTTTTAGTCCTCTGTAACGTGATTTGGAGCTGGAGGGAGGAAGAGGTTGTGCGCTTCCCAATGGGAACGTGCTATTTGGTCCCAAAGTTAATAATGGGGTTGATGAAAACCACCATTTGGTGTGTTGGCATGTGGTTGACGGTTTGTGGGACAGTAATGTATTCTGTGTGGGAACATCTGTCGTAAGGGAAGGGCTTGGGGAGGGGGCAAAGCACATGACAGAGCTGCAGATACTACTTCAAAATGGCTCGTATACGAATGCACGGGACAGATTAATTAAAGGGAGAATGGAATTTTATGGAGAAGAGTGCACGGAGCGATCTGGTTCACTGGTGTTACTGAGCAGCTGCTGGCTTCTGATGGTGCTTTTAGAGCGTGTTTACCGGGGGGTTTTGCAGGTTGCTCTGTCTCCGAAAGGACAGTACTCGGTGTTCGTCTCAGCTCGCTTCGTGCTATTTTTATAGCTCTCCGTGTTCAAATGGCTCAGAATAACATGCTTGTCATTCACCTGTCAACTACGAAATGTAACTTACTTCAGACTTCCTTCCCCTGAGAGTAGCTCCGCTATGAGGAATATCTTCAATTACCCAAAAATTCTGTGCTGTCCCCTTCCTGCGTTCTCTTGAAAGGCAGGTGTTTACCAAAGGTCCTCTGTTCCAAGGTGACCTAGTTAAGGATGCTGCTGTGCATCAGGTCCAGGTTTTGGAGTAAAGTTTTAGCATCATGAGGTGCTGTTTGAATTTTGGAGAATTGTGGCTGGATCTTCAAGATCACCTGTACCGGCACATGTTTTTATTCAGTGGATCATGGCACAAACGGAGGGCTGGAAGAAGACCTTTCACTAGGTAGAAGTACAGGGAGTAGTTTAAGGCAATGCCTTCAAATCCCTGTAGCCTGCTGCAGAGGTGCGCTCCGTGCAACGCCAGGAAAACACCTTGAGCTTCGCAACAGCACTGCACCGCTTGCACAGGTGAAGGGCTCGATGAGCCTCTCCGTTCTCTTGTGTCAGCACGCAGTAGGATAGAGAAACCTTTCAAGAAAAAGGGAGCATCCCTACACTCACGGACATCAGGAGACAGAATCCTCAGATGTATGGGAGCTGGATTGGCTTTTTAATTGTGTGATTGCTGCTGTCTCACTCAAGTGGGAATGGGCTTCCAGCTGTAACTTCAAGTGCTGCCAATGATGCTCTTGCATGTTTTACTGGAGAGAACTTAACGGAATCGGTGGTTACAATGATCCTGCAATGTCTTGTTTGAATGACTGTGGTTTTATGATCTGATGTGTTACGATTTTATGGCTAGAGAAGGAACAGGTGTCATTAGTGGTTTCAAAATCACTTAGAACTGAACGAATGCGGATGCTTTTTATTTCATGATGGGTTACTGGTCGCTGTTGGGGACAGGGGAAAAGTTTCCTACAGAAGAAAATGAAACCCAATTCTAACAGTTGTGTTGTGTTTTCTCCCCCCTCTGACACAGGTTGCCAACTTGGCCTGTTCCATCTCGAACAATGAAGAAGGTGTGAAATTGGTTCGCATGTCAGCCAGCCAGCTTGAGGCCCTGTGTCCCCAGGTAATGACGAGCGTAAGAACATAAACATACCCTAAAAAGTTGGGCAACTGCTCCTGCTTAGCACGTGTTCTGGCCTCGTAGTGTCCATCTATGGACTTGCTGCAGAACTTGGCTTTTTCCTTAATATACGTAGAGAATGAAATGCAGCATCGGCATCAAGACTTAGAAACTTTAAAATACATCACAAAGGAATTAGGGATACAAATGAGTCTTTTTTTCCATGATAGCTCGAATTTCGTTTGGCCAATTCTAATAACCTGCGAGACAGTAAACTGGTGAAGCTTCAGTGGTTTACTGGGCAGGTTCATGTTGCAGGAAGATGTCTTGTGAAGACGCTACCGCTGCTCCTGTGCCTGCTGTAAGATGAATTACAGATATATTATTTTTTGATTGAGTAGAATATAAATATGCCAAAAAACCCCTCCTCGCTAGAGTAGGATCAGAGGAAGCTTGCTATGCGTGAGGAGTTTGAACCTGGCTGAAACTACCTTTTAATTAATAACTTCTTAATGGAAAGAAGGAAATTAAGTTTATATAAGCACTAGACTATCTTCTTCCATTTTGACAGCCCTGATGTTTTAAATGTCAGCAACTAGATACTCGGGTGAACCCCTGAAGACTACAGCACACTGTCAGTTCTTGTCATTTGCATTTTTTTTTAAAGCAACAGGAAATTCAGATCTAAAACATACAAATAAGCTGTTGCTGGTAACGAGGAGCTAATGCAAAATCTGTACTCAAAACGTTGGTCTAATGGTATTTTATGAAAATAAGTTGTATTGTCTCAGGATTATTTGGAATTTTTTCAGATTTTCTCACATAGAATAGTCCTTTTAAAACCAGTTGAAAGGAAGAGTGAGCTGTAACATGCGCCCGCCTCAGCAGGAGGGGAATTTTGAGGGACAAGGTGAAGACAGTGTGAAGAGCAGGACTATTTTACCTTTTCTATTACTTCTAAGTGAGAGTGCTGTTAAGTAGGTGAAGGTAGGCACCTGAACATAAAACATTAAATACTTTCTATGAGGCCTTTTGTCATCCTGGGGTGATTTCTGTGGTCCCAGCTCGGGTGCGGGGGCCGGTGCCTCGGCTGTGTTGGCTGCGCAGCTCTCTGCCTCCCACCTCTGGGGCGAGCCATGTCTGTGGCTCCTTAAAACCAAAGGCCAAGTTTTACAGTTGGAACCAAGCATGTGGAAGAAAAAGCTTTTAAAAATACATTTTATTCTGGTATAAGGGCTTGATCTTTCCTAAAGTAGCCGACTAGGCTGGATGTATTTTATTTTATTTTTGTTATCTCCAAGAATATGGGTGTCTAATGCATGTTGTTCCAAACAAATGGTGATGTTTTTGAAAATAATCATCTTAAGAAAGTGAGAATTCTTTGAATCTAAATGTTTCTGGTAGTTGTCCAAGTCTGTGGGGGTGTTTTTCCCCTTCCCATTGCTGAAATTGTGTGTATTTCAAACTCTTCTGTCTTTGTTTTTCCAACAACTGCCTATTTAAATAAATCTACTCCTTTATCAAATAAACACCATGATAGTCAACACAAAAAAATTAAACTATAGTCAGGAGTCACCAAACTGTAGTCACGTCTGCTGACGTGCAGTCGTTAACCTTTAACTTGGGGGATTATGGAGAATACATTTAACAGATATTGGAAGCTTTCATCAGCTATAAATGGGCGAGGGCTCAAACTGATGGATTTTGGCTTTGCAAAGGGCACGTATCTGAATTTCCGAGTTCAGATGCTCCCCTTCACACTCGTGCCTTAATTTCGAGGTCGTCACCAAGAGATTGGTGAATGACACTTTAGATGTTCATCGCACTTGAAAGAATGCTTTTATATGTCATTACGTGTTCTCTGGTTGATTCTTTAATGCTCAAAGAGTATTTAAACATGTCGTGAATCCTGAGAGGTAATCAGGGCACCTGTCTACGCCGTTTTACAAATGGCATCTGTGTTTTCTCCTAACAATACCAAAGTTTGTCTCGTGCCAGTCTCAGTGACGCAGCACGCTGCCATCCTCCTTAACTGCCTTACTGAGCGCTCCCCAGACTTCGATTATTCTGTATAATCTCTAAATGCTTCTCGAAAAAAAGTACAGCACAGGTTTTTGGGTTTTTTTTCCTTTTTTAGACAATTATCTGTTTACTTCGCAATTCCTGATGGGAATCCTTGAATCATTTTAGGTGGCTGAGCTTAACAAAAGTGTGAGATAGGCATAAAATACAGATTTAATCCAACGTTATCTGCCTTTTTCTTTTTTTGCTTAGATGGTATTTTTCCAGGAAGATGCTGAATTTGGAATGAGTTGAGTCAATCAGTAATTACAATAGTCTCTGAAACTCAAGTGAATATATCAATATCACACAGAAATACGATGTATGAAATTTAATTTGAGGTATTGCTGTGGTTGAAAGGATGAAACTGAAATTTAATGCACTTGAGTAAGTCCCCAGGTATCCTCTTAAATAGCTTAGCTGAGTAGTGGCCATTCTGGGAGTAGGGAACTCCTGGTTAAAGAATGATTTCTGCAGAAATCAATCTGTAGAGTTAATTATAAAAGCTGTATCTCAAATAGAGCAGTTATTCGATCTGTTGCCATAACCAGCCTTTTTGAGCCGGCAGCAGGAGTAAGGAGCATGCAACACTTCAAACTGGTTAGGGAAAACTTGGAATTTTTCTCAGTACGGACGAGAAACCATTCATTGCCAATATCACCTGCGGGTTCAGACGTTCTCAGGTTTGAAATTTAATTCTTTGTGGAAAAATTTTCATTTGAAAAGTCTCTACAAAAACAAGCAGTTAAATTTCTTTAGTGTGGCCAAGTTACTGAAAATCAGCTCTTCCTCAAGAGGAACATCATCCTTCCTGGTTGTGAGTCCCCGGCCAATTAACGCAGAAATTAATGCAAAGTTGAAGGCTTAATGTGATATTTAGAGCTCCCTTTTGAACAGGAGGAACTGTTAGGAAGAGCAGGAGCTGTGCATGCTCCATAGGAGCCAGCCGGGTGGCTTGAGCCAGGCTGGGTCTGCAGGGGAGAAATAAGGCAGCATGAGGGGGTCACTGGTGGTTTTCTGCACGAAACCTTGGCTTACAAGCCAGCCTGAATTCTTTTTTTTGAGGACATGCATTGCTGAAAGTCTGTACATCGAAGTGAAACAACTTTGTCCAGCATCTGCAGTCCTGCGGCTTCATGCCTTGCTTGGCGGTGGGGGAAACAGCCTGTCTATAGTAGGTTAAGGTGAAGAAACAGAAGCCCTCCATGGCTACAGTTAAATGTTTTTAAAAAGAGAAAAATGCGTAAGATGTCTTTCATAATGGGAATGGAAAAGTACTGCTGTGAAATGCTTGGAATGGTTGCCTGTGCTTCCGTTTGCCTAGCAGAGCACTGGGGGAAGGTTTCTTTGCCTTCTTGCTAAACACAGAGCTTGCCAATGGTAAATTAGTGAAAGATTTTGTTTATCTCGACTTGAAAACCTGGATCCTTGCTCATAACTCTGGCTTCTGAGTTCTGTTTCCAAGAAGTACTTGCTTTGGGAGCCTGCAAAAGCTGTTTTGTAACAGCGTTTTGCATTCAAGATGCCTGAGAAGGGAGTTTAACCATAGGAGTGTTTCTGATCGTACAAGCTGTAGGTGTTTCCGAAGCACAAGTGACAATGCCCCGGTACAGCTCTTGAAAGGAGAGTGTTGCTCCAGCCCTTTGGTGTGACAGTCTGCTGTCACTTGCAGCTGCTTTTACCAGCTATATGTTGACTTTCTCCTTTTTAAGTCCTCCACGAAGTTCATCTATAGACTTCTGATGAAATTGCAGTCAGGCTGGGAGTTTTAGAAAATAATTACGGATTAGAATTTCCATCAGGTTGGGGGTTTGCTTCTGCCAGCAAAAGCTGGAGCACATCAACTGCCCTTGAGACTGATCATCTTCTGGGAAGCGGACCTGCATCTCCCTGTTGTGGACACGCAGGACCTGGTCTCCCATCCATAAGGTGCTGGTTGCCTTCCTCCTCTGCTGCCCCGATAGCTCATCCTCCTTGGAAGCCCTGGGAGGGCAGCAGGCAGTGGCTCTACCTGTCCCCTCCGTGCTCCCTGCACATCTGCCTTCGCACAGGCGGCGTATTGGGCACAGCTCACCGGCCCCTGCACAGTCAAGTGAGTGTTGCCTGTTCAACAGACTCCAGATAATTCTTGGATTAAATTGCACTTTTAATAAAAATAAATTGGCTCTTCTCATATTAACTTCTTGTTTTAATAATTGCTGTTCCACATCCTTACATTCCAATTTTGAAATGCTTCAAAAGCCATTTGCTGCTTATAGATTTCGGATGAGGCAGATGGTTACATACGCTGCTCACACCTACCGACACAGGGAGACAAAATACCAAAGCGTAAGGAATCCCATGTAAGGGTTCCAAATAGTACAAAAACTTCTGCTTAGAAGTTGCAGCTTCTTAGAGAAACAAAACCCACCCTCCAGTTCAGCCCCTCAAGTCACCCAAACCCAAACGTGAGTGGCAGCCTTTCTCTCCTCAGGTCCCCAGGTACTGCCAGTTCCCTGGTGGCTGTTGGAGAAGGAGATAACTTCATTTTTCCTGCAGTAAAGACTTAATATCGAACAATTGTCCCCTTTTTTCTTCGCTTTGAAAGACTTGACAGATTTTTTGGATGTACTAACTAGCAGATCTCTCTCCAGACTGTTTAATTACAGGTGCTTGAAACATTTTATTGGCACGGAGTAGAAATGCTTACATAAAAATAAGCTTAACCCTTAGGCTGCAGTTCTGTATCGTGCAGGCGTGCTGTGAAGAAGAGCCAGCACACGAGTTGGCCATCAAAGGAACAATATTAGAAACTTGAGCAGTTACTGATGCATTCAAAAGAAGCAAACATCAGAGAAAGGGATTAAATTCTGTAGAAAGAGGTACGTCAGGAAGGACCCTGTGTTTTCGTCGCAGGTGTAGAGTGCAGTAGAAAAATCTGTGGAGTGCAGTAGAAAAGCCACAGAGTCCCTGAAACCCCCAAAGCTTCAGCAATTTGAGTCAGGGAAATGCAAAATGAAGCATTTTGCAAACCATTCACAAATGGACACCAAAACAAAGGGCACCAAAATCCTTGCAGCTTTTACCTTGACTGGTGCTATAATGCCCATCCTCAGCTACAATGAAAATGCTTTTTCCGTATACGAGGAGGTTGATTGTATAATTATCTATACACAATATGCAAATAGTAAATACTGTGACAGTAGTATGTGCAAAACTGGAAGGGTCATGTTATTCCAGTAGAAGTGTGTGTATCTGTGGGTCATTATAGCCCTGCAACAGCAGGAGTAAATACCTCTGCCGAGGTGCCCGCGGTCACTCTGTGCCTAACTTGCAGGAAGGGAAAGTGCTCAAAGTGCCTTTTATACACTGGAACAAAGTATCAGGAATCAAAGCAAACTTCTCCTCCTCCTTTTGGTGCATCAGCCTCCGTGTACTTGCTGGTCACTGCCATTACAGCTAGAGAAAGTGCAAAACAATCTTCTCTCTGTTTTGCTTCCAGGCATTTCAGCTCGGCCGAGTCTGCAGAGTGCTTTTTGCTGTCTTGAAGTGCGTGGGGGGGGTTGGCACACGGAGCCACGTGGATGCAAACCTGGGGTTGGATGTAACTGGAAGCGACTTAAATGTCCTGCTTATGAACCTTTTTTTTTCCACTCGGAGTAGGGTGAACGCTGGAGGTAACTTAGACATCTGGCATGTGTAAAATTAAATTATGAGCAGCTTCGTACAAACTGCCAGCTGTGCTTTGTTTAGTACACAAAAATACAGGTGTTAAAATCCACCTGAGCAAGGGGAGTCCTTCACGGGCTCGGCTGGTGTGGCAGCTTTGGTGGTGAGCTCATGAATTCATGTGGGCCGTTCGGGAAGCTATGAGCTGAGAACGGTGCTTTGTGAGGCTTGCTTTTTCTGAGGCAGCAAGAAAACAGAGCAAAGGAGAGGCACTGCATCATGCGATCGCCGGTTTTGGTAGGTTCGATAAGAAACTTCTTCCATTCAGCCTTTGCTCCAAAGGCCGAAGCTGGGATCACTGCTTCTGCCCTTGCTTGCTCTCGCATTTTCTTCCCAAAGCAAACTTGCCCCTGCTGTCTGCTCCACGAGCTCCCTTTCGCCCACTCCAGAGTAAAACTGATTTTCAGATCCCAGCTGGCGCTTGGTTTGTGCATGTCCCTTTTTTCTCTGCCCCGGCGATGATAGCTGATGGGTGGGTGCTTGTGTTATTAGCTTTTTTTTATTTTTCCAAATGCAAGATACCCTGGATTGAAGGCCATGGAGCTACTTTCCAACTCATTACCCAAATGCTACAAGAAAGCTGGTAAATCAAGATCTTTATTTCAAACCTTATTAGGTTTTAGTTATTTAGGACCTGCAGATACTTTGCTTGTAAAGAAAAGGTGTGTACTGAGGAGAGGGGCGAGGGCTGGGTGTTCGTTTTAAAGCTTTTGAAACTGAAAATCTCCTCCCTGCTGTAAAACCTCCTCCTTGGTGTGGCACCGTAGCATCCGAAAACCAACACAAGAGGAAACAGAGTAAAGTTAAAGCAGCTGCAGAAGGAACAGTCTCCTGTAAAGAGCAAAAAGTCCCTATCAGAAAGACTGAGGCAGGCAGGGATTGCAACGCAAAATTAATAGGTGATAGTTTTCTTCTCCCAAGTGATGTCTCTTCCTTTGGCCGTGGCAGCCTAGTGTTCAAAACCGTTCTTCGTTCGAACACCACCGTGTATAAGAGCTTTCTTCTGGTGTCTGTCAGTCTTTTGGATGGGAGGCTATAAAGGTGAGGCTTGAAGCCATCCTAAATTAAGCCTAAAAAATTAATTCTGTGTGACCCAGTGGCTTTAATTTGCCTACAAGTATATCTAAGGTTAAGATGTTCCATGTCCTGGCATAGCTGTGCTTGTAAAGGGAGCGTCTGCAGTCTTGTAACCCCGGGTGCTTTGCCCAGAAGCTCTTCAGGGAACCTGGAAGAATCCTGCCCCGCAAAGGTATAATATATAAATTCAGTTTGACGTCTTTAGTTTTGATAGGGAAAATGAAAAAAGAAAAAAAAAAGAAAAGAAAAAAAAAACAGAGGAAAAAAAAAGCGGGTTCTTCCCATGGAAGACGTGAGGATTTGAGGTGGTGACTGAGACATCAGTTGAGAGTCGTTTGACTCCCAAGCCACCCCGGTGGCGGGTGTTGCCAAGGCCTGGCTGGTGCTGCGGGAAGCCGCGAGGCCGAGCAGAGTGGCTCCAAGGAACCCGCTGGAACCACGTTATGGAGCGTAGCGCTGTCTGACTTGAACATTGCAATTACTACATGAAACAAAGCACCGATAAAAATAGTGTGTTTTCTTGCCATGCTTCATTTCCTTCTGGATAGTCTCAAAATGTCCCTGTTTGAGTCTTTTCTTTGTACGACTCCAGTGAGTCATTGTGATCACAGTGCTCTGGCAGCATTTTGAAAAAACTGAAAGACAGAATATTTCCCTGAATTTGCCAAATGTTTTACATGGAAGTCGCTACATTTCAGGTAGTCTGGCCATGTTCTTCCTATTTTTTAACTCTCTCTCTCTATATATATATATCTCCTTCCTGTAAGAGTTACTCATATTTTAGATGAATTGCCTGATGCTTCATGTTTTTTGGAGAAGCAATAGTGTACTTTAATCAGTCCCTTCTCCCTCCCCCCCCCCAATTGTACATTTTTAGATAATAAAGGAATCGAATTCCTGCTACATACACAGACTATTTCAGATCGAGCATCCCTGTCCTTTTCCCATGTCTGTCTCAGCATCTGTTGGAAAATAAATCCCTCCGTACTGGATGCCGGCACCATGTAAGAGCATATTGACTCGAGTGGATAATTTGTGGGGGTTTGTCGGTAATCCCTGGGCCGTTGCCCCAAGCAGATGTGTGGGACACGGCCAGGGTAACTTGCCCACGTAAATGCCAAGCTCTACATATTTGGCAGAGCAAAGGGTCTCATCACCCCTGCTGAAAGGGAATGTTGGAACCACTTTGCCCATGGAGATCGAGTATGTGCTACAGAAAAGGACTGTTGAGCTGCATCTGCTGTCTTGAATTTCTTTCTGGGCGCACACGTACGCATGTGGGTTTCCTAAGCTGTAGTTTGGTCTTTATTTCCACAGTGACACTTAGTAGCCTTCAGTCTCCCCGCCAGGTTGTCCTTGTCTCTCGTGCTGCTGGCTGCTTTCCAAACTCAAGACACGCCTGCTTGTAAGGGACACCTTACCTGCTTGTTGTGCCTGGCCACTTTTTTAAATTACATATGCCGTGACCATGCGTTTTTTACTGAAAAAAGGAAGGCTTTTGGACAAGCTGTCTGTTTGGAGGACGATGGTGCGGGTTCTGCCACCTGCATTTGGATGTGGGGTGACATCTCGTTTGAGTTTCTTGAGCCCTCTATCTATGACAGCTCTTCCATTAGGTGTGAAAAGCCGCTTAACGTGGGCATCTGGGGTTGGACATGTGCTGTTGACAAAGATTAATTGTTCCGACAGCTGCTGCTGTCCAGGCGTACATCACGCAGGTACACAGGCCATATGTTCCTTCCACATCAACGCCGACCTGGCTCAGTGCTTAAAGGGTGGTTTCATATCTGGTATTAGCCAAGGTAGCGAGAAGAGAGAAGGAGAAAATGTCCTGACCCTTGATACCACCATCTTCTCTCTCTCGGTAGTTGCGGTTACTAGCAGGATAAAAGCCGGGAGCAGATTTCTGGAGTGTTGTCTGTTTTACCCTTTTTATTGCCAGGACACCTGTTATTCGGATTCACCTTCATAAACCTTTGGATATCTAGATTTTGATTGAGAGGTGGATAATTCATTACGTCAATCAATGGTGTCGCCTAGACTAAAGCAGCGGGGCTCTTGAGCAGAGGCCAGGTGTCCTGTTCTAAAAACTCTTATTTCTGTTTGATTTTAAAATTTTAAACATCGTTTTCTTGGGTGTTGCAGGGCGTTTATGGGGGCTTTCAGGGCTCGAGAACCATGATCTCATCGGCTAGCGTGAGGCTGGCAGAGCTGCCTGCGGCACGGCTGGCGGTGGGTCTCTGTCCGAAGGGACGCCCTGATTATTTCAGCCGCCTGTGCAGGAGGTGAGACCTCAGGGCCTGGTTTGAGGAAGGGGCAGCAGCAGAGGACCCTGCGCTCTTCACAAAGGTCGGGGGCACCATCCTTACTGCCAGGGTTCGAAGGGGGGTTTCATCCCTGCAGGTTTCCTGAACAGATTGCCGCTCATGCCAAATATTTTTTCCCATTTGTCTGTGTTATCCAACCCCTCGAGCTCGTTTTGATTTGTGACCCAGACTGGCAGCCTCCGTCTCCAGAGGCGGGATGGAGAGCTTTTCTGTGGATTTTCCTCACTCGCTGCTAATTTCTAGCATCCCTTGGGTGAATCAGCCTCCTTCTCCTGCCTGATTCATTTGCTGCCATCATGATATGTTTGACATCACCATCATTTTTATGTTTAGTGAGTTAAATATTTTTTTTAATGCTTTGTGACACTTTTAAATGGAGCTGGTAGAGAAAGTAGATTTTGGAAAACCAGGAACATCTGGTGTTTGGGTGTTTTGTTCGGCAACTTTGTGAAATTAATACGGTCCTGAAGTAGAGAAGAAAAATTACACATTGAACTTATAAGTTAATTAGCTCTAGCTTTCGGGTGCTTGAAAATAAAGCTGTGATTGTCCTGGTGGCCAGATATGATGGTTTCTCATGCCTGGTGTGTTTCCGGGTCATTCTCCTGGAGCCCAGTGCAGCAAGAACAGGAGCAGGCTTTCGACATTGCTTTCTTCCCACAACCAAAGAGATTTTTTCAGTCATTTAACACCAGTTAGTTGTCACAGCATAAGCTTTGTTACCCAGCAGTGTAACGTTTGTTGTTTTGAAAAACAAGGGTCTGGAGTAAATTGCGGTCTTGGGGTTTGAAGAAAATGAGTAGGGGGGTGTTCAGGAGGAGCATCAAATAGCGTCCTCCCCTGTTCCCCGGCTAATCTGCTCTGCCGCAGCCAGAACAGAAATCTGCAGGTACTATAGCAATTACTGGCAAGGTACAGAGTACAGCTTTAAGGAGAAGAAGATAAAAACAAAATTTATCTTTAATTTTGTGTTTGCATATTGTTGCTACTTCGGGCTGTGTAAGCTTTAATCCTCTTCTGACCTTTTTTCTCAAGTTCTGGCGAGTAGCTTAGGAAACGCAGCCTCCAGTGGACTAAGTGTCATCCTGTCTGAAATATTTAACAGCACAACCTGCGCTCCGAAAGCAACACCTTTTTAACGTGAGCTGTTAGAGAGAGGTGAAGCTAGCTCGTGTGGACGCTTGCCAAGTGTTCTTGCGTGTAATAACCGACCACAAAAAATGTGGAAGCAGGTGTGAGTTGGATGTGAGAGCAACAGAATAAACACTATCGTGTCTAAACATCAAGTTCCTGAAAACTTATTAAACTTGCTTTATTTGCTGTGGAGTTCATCGGATAAACACATGGAAATGAATTGTTTCGTTAAGGGTGTGTTTTAAAAATTCAGAGGTGTTTTGCAGGTCATTAATGCTGCGCTGGCTCTGGCTGCTAAACCCCAAAGCAAGCTGGCTCAAGAAAACATGGATCTCTTCAAAGAGCAGTGGGAGAAGCAAGTCCGCGTGCTGACGGATGCTGTGGATGACATCACTTCCATTGATGACTTCCTGGCCGTATCAGGTAATCAGGGGTTTCATCTCAGAAAGAATCATTCTCGTAACTGAGTTTATTCCTGGAAACGGGTGGTTTCGACACGTGTTTTGGAGTCTTCTCGGCTGTTTGGAAGGAGCGGTGTTGGTATGCATCACCTGGCAGGCGTCATCTTCTGCCGAGCGAGGTGTGAAAACAGAGCAGGAGATCTTGGCACAAGGAGAGGTATTTTTATAGCGTGAAAGCGGTGATAGTTTAGTTCGGCAGGTACTCTAGACACCTGTCACTGCACTTGCAGTGTGTGCGTGAATACATGTATATATTTACATGTCAGTAGACAGATCAGCTTAAACGTAGCGAAAGACACCTCCCGTCTCAAGATGGTGAATTGCTAGCTGAACTACTGCTGGGTTACCGTCTAGCCTGTGGAGTCAAACCTCACCTGTCACATCAGGGGAAACAGAATATGTTCAAGTTATGCACTATCAAATAAGATGATCCCTCGATTCATGAAATCACAGAATCACAGAGTGGTTGGGGTTGGAAGGGACCTTAAAGACCATCTAGTTCCAACCCCCTGCCGTGGGCAGGGACACCTCCCACTAGACTCTTCTTCTGTAAACAAAAATGAATACCAAGCCATGGTCATATGGGTTAATTAAAATAAAACTGTTCCTACAGAAGATGTTCTGTGAATGTTTTTAACCGCGTCAGCTTTAGTGAAGCTTCTAAAGTTTTTAAACGAGATCAGGTAAGTATAATAGATCAATAATTCTGTTTGGCAAATTGCTGGTCAAAATAATCTGTTTTATCAGCATCATTGATAAAGACCCATTCTTGGCTGCTGTGAGCTAGAAATAAGGGGAGCATTTTTATTCCCACATCCCCTAATTCTGCTCGAGTCAGAGGTCAGGGTGATAGAACCGGGTGAAGTGTGTCTGCAGCAGCACTCGCGAATCCCCACTACGAACCGAGGGTCTGATTTTCCTGGTGCAAACAGGGTTGGGCATGTCGAGCGGTCTAAAAACTCTGGTTGTAAAGAGAGATTTCCCAGGAAGATGTGTGGCACCAGAAGTACCAGCTGAACACACCTAGGAAATGGAGACAATAGCTTGCAAGCCTAAATGAAAAGACCATCTTTTTTTTTTTTTAATACTAAAAAAAAAAAGACAACAAAAAAACCCAAGTAATGTTCCTGTGGTGAATCACCTGTATTGTACGTGTTGTGTTGTGGTTCCCTGGGTTCCGAGTAAGAATTTTCTTTGCAATGAGTTAGCATCAACTTACTGGGCGACTCAGTGTCCTAGTTCTTTGTGTTGCTCTGCATGCTCATCGCTGCGGCAGCGGCTGAAATTGCACAGCTGCGAGGAGCCTATTTCTGGGGAAATATATTTAGAGAGAATTGTCTGCCCAAGTTCACGGCTCCACTTGGAGTTTGCCCACAAGCGTACGCAACATTTCAAAAGAGAAAAAGCTGTCAGTCTGTGAGATCGCAGTCTGTATGAACCCGCCTCTCTGTATTCCACGGACAGGTGTGGCTCCAGATGGGTCCAACTGCTGGAACCGGGCGGTCTCCGTCCTTCTGTAGGTCTTTCGAGGAGATGGGGACTCTGCTTTTGAGGGTTCTTGAGAGTTCTGCTTTTGAACTCTCAAACAGTTTCAAGGGCTTGGCAGTAAGCAGGGAGCGCTGCTTTTCCGACTCGGGAGAGAGCTCACCTCCAGTGTGCGCTTGCCACCCAAAATGGTGCCATGGAACTGCGGTAGTTTGAGGCTACTTCAGATGCTCGAGTGCCTTCAGCAATTATTTGTAGGTGCCGCGTTATCAAAGAGATGTTAGAAAAATAGTTATCGCTTTAAATATTCTTTGTTTGAACTTTGATGAATGTTTTCCATATAAATGCCACAACTCGAATTCGTCTGCTGAAAGTCGAAACTTCTCTTTGGGTAAAATTGTGACAAGCGTGATTTATACCAGGTTCCGGTTGGGGTTATTGGGATGTCTGTGCATAGCAGGGTTTTATCAGATACTAACGGGGATGTAAGCGGAATTAAAAAGTGCCTTGTGGGTCTGTGTGTGTGTAATAGCCCATTCCTACAATGTTTTGTATTGAAGCGTATGCTTCATTGTTCAGCTTATACTACAAAATTTATTAATTATGCACAAGTAAAGGCTTGATGAAAGAGATGCTGTGTTTAGATAATAGCAGAATACCGTACAAGAATAAGGATACTTAAATGCAGTGTGTTGCAGATAAGCTTGCAGGTTAAATTTTATGGATAGCATGAGAAGGGCCCTGCTGAGCTCGGACAACGGCCTGGCCACAGCTAATTGTCAGTGCCTGGGAGATTAATAAAGGAGGAGTCCTGTAGGCTGAAATCTTCCCTACACACTCTGAACCATGAGTGATTTGCAGCTCAGGGATCTCCAGCATCAGAAGTGCTATCTACCGAACAGTCCTTGACCGGTTTTTCTCATTTAAGTTTGTGTTAGTTGCTCTTCCAACCATTGCAAACCACCAGCACCTCCATCATCCTGTGCAAAGTTCACAGCTTAGCGGTGCTCTGTGGGAAGAACCTCCAGTGTCGCCTATTTGCTTCGTTTGATGCCCCTAGTTGTAGTAGAAGATGGTGAAGAGGTTTTTTCCCTACTCGCTTTCTTTGTGCTGTGTTTAAATGTACAGACTTGTGTCGTGCACTTAGTCAGGCATCTCTTTCTTGACTGCTGAGTCTTTGCCTGCTTCGTTATTCCTCATTTCAAAGCTCTTCTGTCCCTTCTGTAATTCTTACCCCTCTCATCAGTGCCTTCCCTGAGCACTCTGGGGGTGTTTGTGTGCCCACTGTCTCTGTTCTTTAGAGCAGTTGCTGATAGCACCATGTAATTGTCAAATTCAATGTTCTCAAATTACCTGGATCTCCTTTGAAACCCTCTAAAAACCCATTCCATTTGCTGCCTTCTGTTCCTCTGCCGCTGACAGAGGTTTACGCCAGAGACTGCCCATCACAGAGGAGCTATTTCGTCTGAAGAGCCTCCGGATGAATATTGCGCGGGCCCGATGATTGTCCTCCTTCATTACAAGATGAATACTGTATTTACAACTGTACGAACACACAAATATTTGTTCCAGAACCATGTCTACCAGCACTGCAGCTTGACTGGGATCCTCCAGTGTCCCTTGTCAAGCGAGGGGCCAGCATAAAGACCTTCCACAGGGGAAACAGCGCATTATATTTTTGCATCTGTGGCTTTATCTCCTGACTTGCTCTTAGGTCTTGATCTTCTGTAGCCCCCAGACTTCCCACAGACTTCTTAGCGTGTTTGGAAAAGGATTTCTTAACCCCTTTAATGGAGAAGTGGGTGGAGGTGGAAGGTGTTTGGTGGGGGTGGACCGAGGATTGATAGTCGTGGGGGCCTTTTCATTCTGTTAGCTTTCCACGCCTTTATGTATGTCCTTGTTTGCTCTAAAATCATTTTTATTGGAAAAATGTCTTTCCTGTTACCATCTTACCTTGTTGCCACACCGCACTGTATTTTCCCCATGGTTATTTCAGTAGGACAAGATCCCTTTGCCGTTGCCTGGGTTCTATTCTAGGTTATATTCTGTTGCTGTGAGCTTTTTCTCCAGCTCAGCAGCAGGCAGGCTGTTAGCTTTGATGCAGGACGGCGTTACTGCGTCCCCGAAGGTGCTGGTGGTGAACCCGTGTGTCAGCGTTTCTTGGGCTCTGCTCCCCTGGCCTCAGCAGATGGCATTTTGTGCCAGACACTTGTGGTCCTTATGCCTGTAGGACAGGTAGCAGTGCGTGGATATACAAAGCACACAGAACAGTGTCAAATCTTATTCGTTACCGTCTGACTGGAGAGGAAAACCAGAGCGGATGCACCTGACAGTCCCGTACACCCCCGCCACCCCTTGCAGACTGCCCCGGGGAGGGTTATCTTTCCCTAAAAGTGTCTTCCTGGCCACTTCGCATCTGCAAAAGACATTAAATGGTCAGCAGGCATTTAAATATTATTCTTCATTTTGTCCATGCCTTTTATTAAAGTCGGTATAATCCAAAGAGGCTTCTAAATGGTCTGTGGCTTAATTTATTCGTTGAGGAATTCAAGCAATAAACAGTCTGTGTTTTGGCCTGATGCCGATGCTTTTTCTTTTTACTCTTGCAGCTCGCAGGGATGTCTGTCTCTTGCTTTAAATACCGAAACTCTGCTCCTCGCTGAAGCTCTTGTACCTTGGCTGCCTGCTCACTGACTTGTCAAATCACTAATGAACCCGCGCTTCTCCCTCTTAGGGCCAAATTCTGCCCTCAGCTGAACTCGTTCAGGCTGAGTTGCTTCAGAGGTATTTCACAAGTCTATTTTTTTTGTCCAGGTCACTTACAGAAGTCTCGCAATATTGCACCTGGCTCTCTTAATTTTATGTAAATTAAGCGTAACTCTTCCAGCAGCAGTCCTTTCAGCCAGTTCATACAAATCCTTTATCAGTCAACTCTATGGGCTTCTCATCTCTACAAACTCTCCCAAAGTGGCTCTTTTACTACCTGCGCAGGGAATAAAAGCCTCTTCAGTGGCACGGGTTGGCAGCGTGGTGTGATTAAGTTAATGGTAAGCAACACTGAGAACTATTTTAAGTGACAGAGCAGAAATGTTTCCAAGTTGGTTTCTTGCCAAGCAGCCCAAATGCTGGTGTCGGATGGCGATGTCAAAGTTTGGAAGACTTTGAGTAGGTTTCCCCAAAGGAGGATCCCAACCCCTTCAGGCATCTTCAGAAATTTCTCATGGGTTTTTACTCATTTTTGGGCTTCTTGGACTTGATAAATGGGGGAAAGTCTCTCTCTATAAAAAAGACAACGTATATCCTGAAAGTGAATTACAAACAGAGATCTTGCCTTTATTTTTTATGTTTTTTAAAGAGGCGATGAGTACTCTGTCACCGGAACACTTTCTGCAGAAACCACCCAATTAAGTTACGTGTCTTAAATTTGAGCGGAGGACTGAGAGTTTAATATTCTCTGCTGGTGTGTGGGGGGGTGTAGGAAAACACAATGAAGGAAGCTAGAAACGTGCAACAAGTGCCCTGGTCTGTGGGAGCGGTGAGTGGATGAGGTGTGGCACTGGGGAGGGTGCCTCATCGCCCCACATACATGGAAGGATGGGGGAGTGGCCTGTAAAGATTTGGAATAAGGGCTTTGGCAGTTCCAGGGGCGGAATACGGAAAGAAGCATTAGGGGAGAATTCAGCTGAACTCAGCTTCTCTGTTTGGTAAAATTGAGTACAAATGGGGGTAAGAAGTGTGGCTGCCAAGAGGTGAATGGACTGATGGTTTTTTTGACACCTGCTTGGGAAGGTCAGCTGTTTGCTGGTCATAGCAAGCTTAAAAATTAATGCTTTACAGCATCTCGCTGGAGGTTTTATAGAGCAGGTCACAAATTGAGAAATTGCAATGCTGATGACTGCAGCAGAAAAGAAGATATAACCGTCTAAATCCTCCTTTTTTTACCACCAGAGAACCATATTTTAGAAGATGTAAACAAATGTGTCATTGCTCTCCAAGAAAAAGATGTCGATGGCTTAGACCGCACAGCTGGTGCAATCCGAGGACGTGCTGCTAGAGTCATTCATGTTGTCACTTCGGAAATGGATAACTACGAACCCGGAGTCTACACTGAGAAGGTGTTGGAAGCGACGAAGCTACTGTCCAACACAGGTAAGAGTCGGTTACTCCCAAGATCCCTGAATTCATATTGCTTACAAGCACACGGGCAACCGGGTACCAATGTACGCGTGAAATCTATTAAAGACTCCATTTACATACTATAATGAAAATTAGTGGGAGGTATTTGCAGAGCGGTTGCAAAATGAGAAATGTAATTTTGCCGTGTTGACTGGCTTAAAACCCCACCGTGCACAAGGTCTCCCTGAATGTGCCAGCTGTCGCCGCCTGAGCCGTAGAGACCTGAACACAGCAGGGAACGAGCCCCAGACAGCGAGTCAGGGCTTGAAAGTTCTCCTCATCCTCTTGCAGTATCCTAGCAGGCTCGGTCGCTGCTCAGGATCTAGCAAGAAGATTTCTGCTGCATTGTCCCAGTAGAGTAAACAATAATTTAGGGTAAATTTTGTAAAATATAACTACTAAAGAAACATTGTAGTTGTAGCCACCCACCCCTAAACGATAAATTAGGGTGTTTCCTGTGCACTAGCTGGTAACATCCATATAGGGTAAGGGACGATTCTGCGTGCTTCAATGCGTGCTGTGCCGACTCTTGGTTGTTGTTTTTGCTGTAATTACAACTCTGATGAAGAATCAAGGGTGACACTGAAGAAACACGCAGATTGTACGTGGTTCTGTGATGATCTTCCTGGGCTGCAGTGAGTCACGGCAGCGCAACCCGCCCTCTTCCAGTGCCGCCTTCAGCCTGGGCTTTGTCGTGGTAATACTACTTTTATCCAGAAAAGTGACGTACATCTACAAGGACTATTAAACAAATGCTTAATATTTTATCCTGTAGATTCTAACTGCTTCCCCAGGTGTTTCCTCCTTGTCCACTAGAAGGGCGAGATAAGCTTTTCACTGTCTAAGGGGAAAAAAACCCAAATAGCAGTAGAGTAAGCAGAAATGGAGGGAACAGAAGAAGCATTGGTGTCCTTCTATAACGAATGCTTTGCATTTAAATGGAACTGCTGCAGAGTTTCCAGGGATGGATAACAACGAGGTACACGCACAGAAGGTGACAGTGGGGTGGGGGCTGACTGTTATTTTGTGCTCTCCGTTCAGTTATGCCGCGGTTTACTGAGCAAGTCGAAGCTGCTGTGGAAGCCCTGAGTTCAGACCCTGCTCAGCCAATGGATGAAAACGAATTTATCGATGCTTCGCGACTGGTGTACGACGGAATACGAGATATCAGGAAAGCCGTACTGATGATCCGGGTGAGCATATCTTACTTCAACAGCTTTCTGGTTTGCCGCTCGCTGTCCCCCACCTCTACTGAACTGACACGCATCAGTTTTATTGAGAGCAGCCAGCGGAAGATTTTCATTTAGCTCACATTAACAGTCTGAGTCTTAAAAACCGCTAATCACTCTGTGGAGTACTTCAGAAGTACGTTTTGATTCAGATTCATTAAACAGATTGGAGCATCCACGATAGCCAGAGTTGTGCTGCTAAATACCCTTCACGCGTCTTTTGTAATATCATTTTAATGCCTTGCTTGTTAATGTGCTAAAACCAGTGACCTTTGCTTTAACAACGGCGAGTGGATTCCTAACTATAGATGCTTTTTGATGGTTTGAAAGCTTGGCAATAAAACCCGATGGCTCTTTATTAAGTAGATTTTGAGAATTAATGCTAGTTAGTCAAAAACAGGTTTAGATGAGTTCAGTCTGTAGTTCCTAGAGCATGTAATTCGTTAATTGGCCAACCTTGGTAAACAAGCACCAGTTCATAGAGGCTTTGTCTCTTCTGTGCTTGCGTGTTTCAGGTGAGCGTGACTTGGAAGTCCTGATTTCTGGTAGCCTGGGGAGGGTTAGTGTGGTAGGAGGCGTTCAGGGAAGACCCAGAAGGGCTCCTGCAGTTGACTGAAGGGATGCAGAAGAGAAAGTTCTGGTTGAAGCTGACCTATGGGCACATTTCTTGAATCTTAGTGTGATAAAATGGGCAGGAGCCAGACACTGTGAAAACAAATGTAATGGGGTTATTCCTTTTTTTCTTTTTTCCTTGTACCCCTGCGACTCAGACATAAATGCCTTGTGTAGAAACTGTCCTCATCTCTCAGACTGGTAACCATGGCAAGGCGTTGTGGTGATAAGTAAATGAGGACATACAGCCCCAGAATATATGTGATTAGAGTAACCATTGCAATAGCATCTTCCGTGTTTGCTGCTTAACGCAAAGAATCCGACGGGAAATCAGAAGAAAAGCTGACAACCACGTATGTGCTCTCCATATGATTTTTTTCAAACTTCAGCTCGGGATTTACAGACAACTGACATGAGGTGAAGATATCAGGGTTTTCCTGCTGTGCAGACAAACTAATTTGATTCACCCCCTGCTAAAGTCCTTGTTATTCAGGACATGAAGGCCTGACTGCCAATTCCATGTCGGCAGTAATTAGCCGAGCTGGTGATGCCAGGAATCCTGACGTTTCCCCTTGCGCTGCATCTCTGATGTCAGGGTGCCACAGCTTTATTGCAGCTGCCAGTAGCTAACGGCAGCTCCCTGGTGACACATCAGTGACCTATAAAAAAGTTAAAATGGTCGTGTTTGTTTTCCAAAGGGCTGTGAGGTGTAGAATGTAGTTAGGAGAAGAGAGCCATCCAAATGGAGATACCAGGCCACCACTTCTCCAGGGCATTGACAGGGGGATGCCGTGCTAAGCTGGCTTGGGACAAACCAGCTGCTTCACGTGAAGCTTTGTGCAGTGGCACTTGTTCTTTACAGAAGGAAAAATCACTCAAACACCTAATTTTTATGTATATATTTTTTTAATGCAGTGTATTTTCAAACCTAAAACCATACTCTATCTGTAGGTTATTGAAGGCAAGCTCTCTCCTCCCCGATCCCCAGGCGATCTCTCATCGCCCCCAGAGGAGTTTTTGCCCTTGGTGACAGGCTGAAAGGCACAACGACACTTTGTGTGCCTCAGGTTGTTTGGCCGCTGGGATGGATGGGCAGAGGAGGGGGCTTGAGAATCACAAACAGTTTCTAAAAATGCAGTAGAATGGTTTCCTTTTTTTTTTTTTTTAAATTTCTTAAATATTGACACACTGAGATACTTACCTGTGGACGTTGTTATGCTGCTTTTGTGGATATACTCTATTGTGGAGTCTCCGTCTCTGGAGACATCCAAACCCAACCGGATGTGTTCCTGTGCCGCCTGCTCAGGGTGACCCTGCTCTGGAGGAGATGATCTCCAGGGGTCCCTTCCAGCCCCTGCCACTCCGTGATTCTTCAAGGCATGGCGAGGAGATGGTGGCTGAAATACCCCAAGTCTTGACTGTCAACATACTCACTTTTGCTTTTTGGCAGCTATTTTGCATTTCCATCTTTATTTTACCTGTATCGCAAGATGTCTGTATTGGAAAACAGGTTTGTAAAATTCAAATCATTGGAAAGAAATCTGAAGAGCAGGGCCTTTATTTGTATCTTATCCGTTAATCACAATTTATTGCGTTTATCGGTGAAGTTCTTTGTTGATCCAGCTCCGCCAAATAGTCATGAAGTGCCACTCTAGGCAAAGATGTAGTATTTTGACAAACATGCTGTTTAAACTTGATAAGCTTTATAAAAAGTTTGCCAGCTATAGACTGTCAGTAGCAAAAATAAATCCTAGGCAAGCAGGAACTAGGTCAGATGTGTTTAGCCTACAGCATAAAATCTGGCCCTTACTAGCTAAAAATTTTCAGCTTTTCCTGGGGGATAAGAATAAATTCTGATATATTTTATCTGTTGTTAATTTAGTCGATGCTTTGATTCATAATTGTGCTAAAGACGATGTCTGTGGTTTTGAACCGGGCCTTCAAGCTGTGTGTAATTTTAGCTTCAGAATCTCAAATGAAGCTTTTACATGTAAACGAGTTGCAAAAATACTGTTCGTTTTGCAAAAACTTTTTATCTGTGTTTCAAATCCCGGGTGCGTTAGTGTCCTGACAAATCTGAGATGTTCAGTTGCTGGTATGTAATTTTGGGTGTCCCTGAAGATCCCCATGAGCAGTCAGGCGTATGTAATCACACGTGTTACAAGCTGGATACAGGCCCTACGTTTACCTTTCTGTTGAAAACCTTGAATAATTTTTACATTCACTTATTCCCATTCTTGCTGCTTGGAAAACAATATTGTTGTTGACTCTTAGAGCCAGGAAATCTGTGGTTTGACTCTGGCTGAATGACTTGTTTCCTCAGACTCCTGAAGAGCTGGATGATTCTGACTTTGAGACAGAGGATTTTGATGTGCGGAGCAGAACAAGTATTCAGACTGAAGATGATCAGCTCATCGCCGGACAAAGCGCAAGGGTAAGGAAGAAATGAAATTACGGAACTGTGACACCTTCGAGAAACAGTTATACTTTCTTTGAAAATACAAGTTACTTTTTTTGGGGGGGTGGTGTAAATGTTGGCTCAGAAAACTGGCATTCTTTATTTCCATTTTTCTTCTGAGAAGGAGGTTAAGTAAAATGCAGCATGTGTTGGTCTGATGGATGTGAGAAACATCTGTGTTTTATTTTGCATGTTCTCAAAGACCAAAAATCCTTGTAATACCCCTGAACACTTTACGCTTTGACTTCGCAGACGTTGCCATTAATTCACACCAGCGTTTAGTTAGGGGAGCTTCTGTGGGACGATACGGGGCAAATCATTCCATTGCTAACCTTATTTTCAACAGGCAAATGCGAAGTTTGTGGGCAATAAATTATTACAGAATTTCTTCTCCCGCACGTGTTGGTGTGTGGTTGGCCACTGTGCATTTACGCAAGGCAATGTTGAGAGGAGCCCAAAAAGGAAATCATTTAAACTACTCGCATTTCCTGTGACTGTTGAAAATGAATGCATTGATAGGCAATATATAATCATTAATAGGTGAAAACTTAAAATCAGTACGTTGAAGGAAAAGCAGGCCTTACCTATTGTTTTTATTTGACACGTCCCCTTCTGGATCAATAACAATTTACACTCTTGGGAAACTGCCACGAAAGATTTTTTACAAAGGCTCTTCCAGCCTGAAACCAGGCAAGAAGTAGCTAGGCCTTATTTATCAAGCTTCTGCTGCATTGGCTTTGGAATTACCCTAACTGAGAGTATTTTTTATGCTCTCCTTCCTCGTGCAAACGCTCTCTCTATTCCTGTATCCCTCTCCCTCCTTTTATTTAAATGCAGACATTTCTAATTTACCTTTTAGCACAGCTGCTGCCAGGGGCTTTTTTGTACCGAAGACTCCTTTTCACCTGCTCCTGGAGGCATGAACGCTCCTAGTATTTATGAAGGCAAGGCACTGAGCCTCAGACAGGCTGTAAAGCTACTCAAATAGATTTCATTCAGGGCTAAGCACATACTCTTTATTTTCTCTTACTCTTGCCTCAGTATGCGTGTTTCAGAGTCTCATATTTCTTCTGTGCATTGCAACACCAAAAGACACCCAAGTGGAAATTTCCTTTTAAAACTCTTCAATTTTGTAGAAAAGGCAAGTCCCTCCTCTTCATGGAGTTTTTTCTTTGACGGTTGCTAATACCTGGCAAACTTGTTCGGCGTCTCGCAGTTTTATCTTGCCTGTGTTTCAGATGTCAACTTATCTTTTTGGGCACGCTTTCTTAAGAAAGAGCATTAAACTTTGGTTCAGAATAGAAGGAAATGGTTCCGTAAAGCCTCTAGGTAGAGGATTGCTATTAAAGTTTTATCCCTCATCTACATGACTTAAATTGATCATTAGTGAAATGGCCCAAAAAGCCTACAAGCGGCGGCGGTACAGCCATGTGAGAAAACTCTCTCTTTCAGGCTATCATGGCCCAGCTCCCTCAAGAGCAAAAAGCTAAGATTGCTGAGCAAGTCGCAAGCTTCCAGGAAGAAAAGAGTAAATTGGATGCTGAAGTATCAAAATGGGATGACAGCGGTAATGATATAATTGTTCTGGCCAAACAGATGTGTATGATTATGATGGAAATGACAGACTTCACCAGGTGAGTCTCTTTGATTTGCGCCCACGCCACCTTCTCTCAGAACTGGCTGGGATGCCGATCTTTCAATGAAATATTTTTGCAAGTACTCTTAAGAGTCTTACTTATAATTTCCTTTAAATGTTACCCTATTAAAGTCTGCGTATTAACTCGGGAGTTGCATTACTATGCAGTGACGGGGTGGTAATAACTGTTTAAATTGATCTATAGATACACAGCAGTTATTGCCTGTCTTTCTTTCTTAAGCGTGATTTTTGTTCCAAGGAAAATATATATATGTGTGTGTATATATATATATTTGCTCGGTTCCTTATGACATTAAATTCTATGGGCTTCTTGATACTGCTATATTGCAGAAATAGTTCCTGGTACAGTTATTTGCCAACGAAAGAGAGGGGTTTTGATGCCTTTTGAAATTCATTTACCAGATTTTATGCAACACTATTTTTTAAACTTGATATTACATTCAGTGAAAATTGCCAATCTGTCTTTTAAAATGTTAGCTCTTATCATCATTAGATTGCTTAAAACAGTAAAATTTAAGAAGTTTTTATTCCTAGATTTAGCCTAAATATGGGGAGGGGCTGGAAGGGGGAAGCTGTGTTGAAAATGAAGGTGCCTATTTCTGTGCCACCTTATTCACGCAGTTTGGGTGGGGAATCGCCTCCAGTACGATGTGGAACAGGATGAGAAAAGCGATATATAGTTCACTCTCCCGGTTTTCTGGTGCTAGGAGGTAGACTCGGTTCTATTTTGCAGAGGTAAAGGTCCACTGAAAAATACGTCGGATGTGATTAGTGCGGCCAAGAAGATTGCAGAGGCTGGGTCAAGGATGGACAAGCTGGGACGGACTATTGCTGACCATGTAAGTCACAACTCATTTTCATAAGCCTCCAGCACAGATGAGCAATAGGAGATCTTTTAGTACTGCAGACATGATAAACAGAAAAAAAATGTGTTTAGTTTGGAGGTTTTGGGGGGAAGGTTTAACTGATTTTCCAGATTTGCTGCTGGAAAATTCTAGCCTTTTCTTTCTTGTTGCTCTCCTGCCGCCCAGAGCTGTGTAAGCAGCTAAATATGTCCAGCGGTAACACCAGCAGCTCTTGGCTTAAATCAAGCACCTACCATTTTAAGGTAGCGATATGCCAACACTGCTTCATGTCACGGAGTATCGAGGCCAGTTTCTCTAACTCAACAGGACTGAAACTGAATTTGTGGCACTTCTGTCCTGCTCAGAATATGCCCAATAAGCGATGACAAGACTGCGTAGGCAACACCACAATTATTGCACGTGGCCTGTTGCACAACCTTTAATACTATTTTTGAGGCAGCTTTTTAATATTAACAATTTTCAAATGCCTCAGAGGCTGAATGGTGAGATTGTCAACACTCTCTAGTATTTTTTTTCATTGGCCAGTCAGAGTTGATGAAGACTTTAAGCAAGGCACGTAGCGACCCGAGCGTTTCTACGCTGTCCTGGGCTGTTGTGCGTGTTGGTGTGCTATACACCATGTGCAAAACCAAAGGTATTTGACAAGAATTCTGTAGGATTGAAGGTGTATGGGCCAGCTCGGGGGTTTGTGCAATGCACCTGCCTGTCCCGGGCCGCTTCACAAACTGGGTTGGGCCAAGCAGAAGCGCCTTTGGTCTCAGTGCACGCCCAAATTGCAGAGAACCATCAGCATTAGTAATAATATTCTGCCTTCAAGAAGGACCCTGAAATGCCGGTAGGTTAAGTCTGAGATCATGGACTAAAGTGTAGTTTGTACATCTGGTGCGCACTTTCCAGTCCTTCCCTGATTATCCATCCAGAGCACGAGGTTTCAAATAAAACTATGTCACTTTGGGAGTGAATCTTCATGATGCAGATCTCGCTTTGAATGTTGCATCCAGAGGACGTTGTCTTCACCCTGATTTATTGATGATGCGGTGAGAAATGTTTGACGGGGAGATAAAGTTGAAAAGTGCTTTTTAAAACGTGTCTCCTTGCTGTGGCGTTTGGACAGCCGTATTTCTGGAAGACCCAGGTGTGCTGCTGCTGTAGGTAAATGAAGCAAGCAGCAGTTTGTGTTACAGATCTCAGGGGATCTTGGGCTGAAGGTTTACAATGCTTTTTTTTTTTTTTTTTTCCTTTAATTCACATGTTTTATGCAAACTTGCTATATGGTTCTCTGCACTGAGCCATTTCAAAATATAGAAGAAAACTAAATGGCTCCTTTTAGTAGAAGTAAGGTCCTTAAAAATGTAAAAGATTAAGCACATGTTTGAAGATGAATACGAGCGGGACTGTACAGTTAGTCATTTTGACAAGAATATGGCTTTTTTTTTTCATGACTCCGTACTCTCCCAATACTTTGAGCTTGCATATTTCATTAGATAAGCTTACACACTCCTTAGGAACTTGTAGTGATCTGTTACTGCAGAAGGATCTGACAGTTACAGAGGAGGCACCACAGGGCCATTTCGGCGCAGCACTAATGCCATCCTCTGCCTCATACGGGCTTTTAACAAATGGATGGGGTTTTATGTCCTGTTTGGTGAATCATGACCCCTCATGTCAGTGTGTCAGGAACTCCTAATTCCTGCCGTCAGGCACTTTTACAGCACGTTTCCTTTGAAACCATAAAAGCTATTAGCCCAGGTATTTCACGTCTGTTGAAAAGCGCCGAGCCATCAGCCAGCAGGTTTTCCCAAAGGTGTTCCGTCTTTTCACTCAGCTGCTTGTTTTGAGTGGGGGAATATGAAGAAGTTATGAGTACAACACAAATGAAAATGATTTGTGGCAAGACAACGATTCTCTGTATTATTTTTTTTCCCCCAATGTTGTAATACTTACAAAAGGAAAAGCCTGTCGCTTTTCTTTTTTTTTTTGATAGCAGTGAGAGGTTGGGGTTGCATCATTGAATGGAAAGGAGCTGGGGGCAAGGGCAGAAAAGCTCTCGGGCCGGCTCTTGCCATCGGACTGGTCCATAGGCTGGGGAGCTGGTCCGGGGACACGCCGTGGGGACGGGATGGTGGCTGTCCTGGGTGACACGTGCTGCCACACGCCTGCCCTGCCACAGGAACGCCTGCTTTCGGCTTCTCTAACCAGCCGGTGCCGAGCCTGGCTGCTACACGGGGCTGGACGGGGGCTTTTTCTTGTGAATTGTTGTCACAGCAGCGTTCATACCCCGAACTGGAGGTGGAGTGGGAGGAAGAAAAGCCTTGGCGGTTGCTGGCTGCCGCCTGCCAGGCATGTGGGGATGGGGGCTGTGTGCTTGTTGTAGTCAGCACACGCTCTGGGAGCTCTTCTGGCTCTCCCTGCCCCTTTTCTTTGCCAAAAGGGAGAAAAAGGTGATTCTGCTGCTCGGCGGGGTGGGAGGAAGGGGCTATGTGTGCGTGTTTGCTCTGCCCAGGACGGATCCTGGATGTGGCTCAGAGCAGGCAGTTTAACTTTTGCCAACAACCCCCACTGAGCCCGTGGCAGCGTCTCATTCTGGGGGTTTTGGGGAGGGGGGGTGTCCCCCAGCGCACATTTGTTTCTGCCTACAGCGCAGCTATCTGCTGTGACCGGCTTGTGGGAACCCTCCCAAGCTAGCAATGCAGATGGGGGGGGTTGTGTCTGTGGGTGTTGGAGATTGATAAAATAATGTAATCTTTCTTAATCAGTGTTGAAACTGTTGCCTTTTGGGTTTTTTTGGTTTTTATCTGAGTGTTCCTGTGTAGGAAAGGACAGGGATCACACAGGCATCTGCAGTGCCTTTTGTGGATGGTCTGTTTTATCTTGTGTTACATCTCTATTTAAACATCATCTCTCTTTGAAGTGAATCCCCTATTCTCCTTGTAGAAACAGCACGCACAGCATAGGACATGGTTTTCCAGCTCACGTCATATTGATATATACAGCCGAATAATATTTCCTATTCCACTGCTTCCCCCCACTAACCTTTTGCTGCCTCCTTCAGCCATCGGTAAACCTGCGGCAGCCTCTTTCCTTGAGACTGTCTTTCCTTAAATGCTTTCCATAAACTCACAACCCATAAAGCACCTTGAATTGTTCAGCGGTCCTTCTGACGTGCCGTATTGTGCATTTGTCAACATTCAATTCAATCCGCCGCTGCGCCGCTCGTTCGCTTTGTTAGATGAGCTGTTTGGGAGATGGAGAGCATTTTCCAAAATGGTAATTTCAGCTTTTCATTAGCTCCTTGGCCGACACTATTTGTGGACTTTCTCTAAAACATCTTGTACTGCTGACTAATATTGATTACCTTAAAAAATTAACCTGCAAGCTTTGCTGCTTCGTTATTCACGGTTTTCACTTCACTGATGGAAAGCAAGTTACTTGCGTAAGAGTTGCAGGTACTTTGGGTGTTTCACTGCCTCCCCTGGGGCTAAGAAGGTGAATTCTGCTGGTTTATGGACCCAGTGGGTCAGATGCCCATAAAGCCACCCGAATGCCTGTGCGTGTGTTGCCTTAGATCCCGGCCCAGCATCCTGCCACGCAGAGGCATCTCTGCATGCAACAGAGACCACGGCTGGTTTCTCTCTGCTGTGCTGAAATACCGCATTGGCTTAAAACCCAGCTTGTTCTGGCCCTGGAAAAAAAGCAGATGTATTTATTTAGCTGCACTCACCTTCCTTTCAGAGTTCAATGTCTGTTCTGGCAGCTCGGTCACTGTTTTGGGAGGCAAACGCTCCGTGTGAGCGTGACCCCCTGTTTGCACATCCCTGCTTGTGGTGCGCTCTCCTTTCCTGCCTTTTGTATACAGGGAAACTTTGGTTCCTGCGTCCATCCTGTACAGCTCGAGCTGTAGCTCAGGAGAGAAGGTCTGACCTGAGCGCTGGGGCTCAGACCCTGCTGCTGACACCCAAGAGGGGATTTTTCGCCCTGCTCTGAGAGGAGAGGGTGTGCGGCTGTATGCAATAAACCTGGGCTTGAGCGAAGCATTAAGTAGTAAATTGGTGCCACTTCTAAGGTTATTCTTCCAAGCATACCGTGCCCATTCTGAGCCTTCATTGGACGGTCCATTGTGCAGGATCCGGGCAGCAGCCGAAAGGAGATTTTGCTGCACGGAGGGGTGAGCAGAGAGCTCTCGCAGACCGCGCGGACCTGGGGATCTCGGCCGGCTCCGGGCAGGGGGAAGAGCTGGGGGAAGGGAAGCACATGCTGCTTACAGCAAGGCTCATCTCTCCGTGTCACGTCTGGCTCCAGGAAGTCACCGCCTCCGCTCGGGGGTTTTGGTGGGGTTTTTGGTGCCCCACAGAGCGGCTGTTGGGGCAGACCCACAACGAACGCGGTGCCTGGAGGAGCGGCGGAGGGTGGTGTGCGCTGCTTGCCACCACACTAAGCTGTGGGGCAGGGAAAAGCATTTGGGCTTGTGTGTGAGTGAGTGTGTGCCTATGGGCTGGCAGAAAGCCTGCATTTAGTGACTGGTAATTGTGTGCCAAGACCCTGGATGCTGGAGATTTACACGTTCCTGGCTGGGGTGCAGCTGCCTAGGGAGGATGGAGATGGCGGCAGGGTCTGCCTGTAGTCCTCTCCCTGGTTCACGCCAGTTGAATTCCTTCCTGATCTGCTGGTACGATGCTGGATGTGAAATAATGCCGGGGTACAACGTTGCCTGCCTTGGAGCAGAAAACTGAAGAATCATTGTGAGTCTGATACTGGTTTTGTCCAGGAGACCTGTGAATGCTGGGTGGGAGGATGAGGAGACAATGCACAACGTGGCCATTTCAGAGGAGGAAAGAGCAGGGGAGCTCGTCAGCGCAGTACAACCTCTCACGCTTGCTCTGGGGCTCAGGTCAGGGTTTAAGCAGTGCTGTGTTGGACACAACGCAGTGTAAAGCACATGGATGTTGAAGCTATAGGTGTCCTGTGTATGCACATAACGCCTGTTCTGAACTTCCTACCAAGATGCTGAGGGGATGGAACACCTCTCTTATGGAGAAAGGCTGAGGGAATTTGGTCTCTT
>VXBO01007340.1:568756-593355 GCA_013400135.1 Rhinoptilus africanus
GTCGGTCGCCGCTGTGGCGGCGGGAGGTCACCCGCTCTGGCAGGAGGGAGCCGGCGCGGATGGAAAAGCCACTCGGGTACGAGGGGGGACGCGTCAGCCGCGCTCCCCGCTGGCGGGCCATGAGCGGAGCCTCTCCCTGCGCTCGGCACCCTCCCCGCGCCACGGGAGAAATCGCCAGGCTCCGGTGATTTCTGTCCCCCAAAGCCACCGCTCTGTCCCCCTCTGGAGCCGGAGGGGACCCGCGGTGGCTTCGGGCAGGGAAGGGCTGTGGGACCTCCCTGCGGGTGGGGGCCGGGCACCCCTGTGCCCAAAACACACCAGAACACCCCTTGAAGAGGAGGGTTTGGGGTTTGTTGCTTCAAATGCCCCAAAAAATGGGTGGGGAAGGAAAAAAAACATAAGCAATTAAAGGGCATCAGCTGCCGCAGCGCTGAAGGCTCAGGGCTTCCCTGCGCTGCGGGTTTTGGAGGCCGGTGAGCATCCCAGGCCCATGCTCCGCTCCATCCTCGCCGCTTGCCAGGATTTGGGTTTGGGGGAGGTGCGTGGCCTGGGGAGCCCCTGCCCGGGACCCTGCAGTCCCTGCGTGCCCCAAGTGGGGGACACCATGCCACACCCNCAGCACCAGCGGGAATTGCGGCTGTTGTCCCTCCCCACGGCTGCGGTTGAATCACAGGGTGGGAAGGGCCCTCTGGAGATCCCCCAGTCCCACCCCCTGCCAGAGCAGGGTCACCCAGAGCAGGGGGCACAGGAACGCCTCCAGGCGGGTTTGGGATGTCTCCAGAGACGGAGACTCCCCCACCTCCCTGGGCAGCCTGGGCCAGGGCTCTGCCACCCTCAAGGGAAAGAAGTTCCTCCTCAGGTTTAGGGGGAACTTCCTGTGCTCGTTTGTGCCCATTCCCTCTTGTCCTGTCCCTGGGCACCACTGAGAAGAGCCTGGCCCCATCCTCCTGACACCCCCCCTGCCAGTATTTATAGGCATTGATAAGGTCCCTCCTCAGCCGTCTCTTTTCCAGACCCAAGAGACCCAACAGGAAGGGCTGCTCCAGCCGGGTCCCTGCTGCTGCTGCTGGTTTTCTCCCCGCTCAGCCCTGAACTAAGGGTTAAACCTGCCCCAGCCCCATAAATCCAGCTGTGAAACAGCGCCGGGGCCAGGTCGGGCTGAATAAACGCCTGCGCCAGCTCCGCTCCCCGCCTGGAGACCCCCATCCCCATGGCCTTACCCGGGGGGTCCAGGCTTCATGCAGAAACCCAGCTCGCCCTGGCCATCGCCTCGGAGAAGGAGAGAGACAGAATTCTTATTCCTAACCCTTAATCCTAGTGAACAGCCTGACTCGAAACCCTAAAAGAGAAGGACAAAAAAAAGAGATAATCAGTATTTATAATCAGCCCCGGTACTTAACAGAGACAGCTGACACCCTGCCCAGAGCAGCCAGGAATATTTTAGCATGGAGAAGGGCTGAGGGCACCGCGACAGCCCCCTCCAGTGCCCGGCGCGGGGGGGCCTGGGCGGGTAACGGGGCACAGACCAGGCGGCCCCGGCTCAGGGCCGGGGGGACGGTGCGGGACCGGCCGGGCTTTTTTTTCTCAATTTATTTTTCTGCACTTGTGTTGCCAACATCGCGCTGCAGCGCCCGGGCCCCGTTAAGCCGGTGGCAGGAGAAGCGGTGATGGAAATACCCGCTATTGCCAGAAAGCAATTTTGAAAGGGAACACAGGAATTACAGGAATGGCCAGAACTGGGCACCCCAGTACAGGAGAGACATGGAGGTGCTGGAGCGAGTGNCGCTGGAAACTGCCCAAGCTGGTGGCCAGCACCCGGCTGCCGCTGACCTTCAGAGCTGTGGGAAAACCACCACCACCGGGGGAGGGAGACACGCGTGGCCCCCACAGCCCCGTTTCTGCAGACCCCAGACCCAGCGGGGTTGGCCTCTGCTGCCGCTGCCCCAGGGACACGGGGTGGGGGGGCTCCCCCCGCCAGGGAACGGCACCACACCAGCAGCTGGGGCTGGTCCCCACACAGGACACTGGTGGCCCCGGCTGCGTGGGGCCAGAGAAGAGAGGAGCCTGGTGGGAAAGGGCCTCCCCGTGCACATGGCACCAGGAGAGGACAGGGGGGGCGAGCTCAGCTCTCCCTCGTCTCCTCCTGAGTCAGTGGCCACCACCCGGCCGTCAATGCCTCACCTGAGGAAGGCCAACACGGGGAGCCAGAATCAGCCCGATGAGGAGAGCGCAGAACATCTTCCCTAATGGACCATCCAGCGGGAGGAGGACCCCAAAGGGGGTTCATGGGGACAGGGACCAGAGCCTAGAGGGAAAAGAGCGCAGAAGCTGTGCCTGGAAGAGGTGTGATGGGAGACGCCCAGCCCAGCAAAGGAGAGCGTGCTGTACATCACGGATGAGAACCCCATGGCTGGCCAGCCTCAGTCCCTAGAGATCACCGTCTTGGAAGCCACCATCTCCAAGGGCAAGAAGACCGCAAACAAGCCTCAGTGGTTTGTTGCAGGACAAAGCGTGTTTCACCCGCCGGTGAGCCCCGGTGATGGCAGGAGCGGTTCCACGGCTGCACCACCCCAGGGCTTCGACAGATGTTTGGACCCCCAGACCCCTGGGATGTGGGTGGCCTCCACGCGGAGAGGGGCTGCAGGAGAGCTGCCACGGCGGAGCTGCACGACCTCCACCGCGGGTGGAGCTGGGCTTCTCGGAGGTGGCCACGGCCCAGGGATAGTCCTGCCCTGAGCGAAGGCTGGATTAGGGACCTCCAGAGAGCTGCTCCAACCAGCGTTTCAAGGAAGCAACACTCAGTCCTCCCGCACAAGCACAGGAGGATCCAAAGGCAAAGGGTGCTGCCTGAGCGCCCGGATCCATTCCACAGCAGCGAACAAAAGATCACGACACCGCGGGCCATCGCCAGGCCAGAACAAGGGCAGATCAGAGCTGCGGCAGCCCCCGCTCCCCTGTGCGCAGCAGAGCTGCCCACCCGGGACAGTCCCACCTCCCCCAGCACGACCCACCCCACGTAACCCTGCAGGCGGACCGGGAACACTCCGAAGGTACCGTGGTTGGAGGCAACATAAGCTGAGACTCTACCTTGTTGTCCCTCTGGCAAACACACCTCTATTTTTCCAGCACTGCCCCACGCAAAAGAAAACGTGCCCCCAAAGGCGTGTGTTTTAGTAAGGAAGGTGTTGGCACACTCACCCCGTGGCGGGATCTCGTTCAGCCCAGCACTTTATTCAAAAGTGCATTTACATTGGTGCCACCAACTCACCCTTCGGCATGGAATTTATCTGGAATGGAACTGGATCTACAGCTCATTTCACCTTAATTCCTGAATGATGGTATTTACAGAGCCAAGGAGTTCCTTGAAATAGCCGTCTTTGTCACCGTCCCTCTGCTCCTCCGCCGCCAGCTCCTCGTACTCGCTGCGCAGGAGGCTGAGGGCGGTGCTGAGGGCCTGGTCCCCCCGGTAGCGCTCCTTGCAGAAGGCCATCAGCACGCCAACCGTCTTAAGGACCTTCTCCCGAGTGTCGTGCTCCGGCATGGCCAGCAGGTTGGAAACCACCACGCACCAGTCCTGCTCCACCACCGCCGGGACCAGCTTGACTTGCCGGTACTGCTGGATTTTCTCTTCCATTTGATCTCCGTGCTGCGTGTCCTCGAGCAGCATCTGCGGGAAGCGGTGGAACATGGATTAATATCCCTATCGGAGAGCAACCGCTTCCAGGTGACACATCGTGGGAGAGTAGGATGCACATCCCATGGCATCCGCCTTGGAAGGTGACTTGCAGTGGGAAACCAAGGCGAGGCTGTGTCTGGTGCCCTCTTGCCTATGCATGAAGTTGGCCACAGGGGCCAATCCTGGAAAACTCTTGGTGAGCGGGAGGTTTGGTATCACACGGCCCCGAAATGGGGAAGAAGTGCAGCAGAAGACCATAAAGTCTGTGCTGCTGGACAGGCTCCTTCAGCACCTCAGAAACGTCACCGCTTGGCTTCGTGCTGCTCTACGGAAGAGATGGAGACCTCGGTCTCCTCCAGCCACAGCCAGACCTTCCCCTCCCAGACTGCTCCAGAAAACCCCCAATCCTGGAACTCGGCGGAGACGGGGCCGAGAGCAGAAAGGCGCTGTGGGGACGAGGGCGGGCAGAGCCGCCAGCTCCCTGCCCAGGAGAGACCTGCCCCGAGCAGCGCCAGGGGGAGGCAGGGAAACCTGCCACCACCCCGACACCTTCCAAGGCTGGGCTGGTGGAGCGGCTCTGCTCCCGATGGAGCACTCCTCCCAGCTTGCCTGGCAGCCCCTTGTGATAATTGCCATGTCCGTGCTTCACTAATTAGTTCTGAGGAGCCTGCTTGCCTCCATGAGGGCTTCTGCAAGGGTGGTGGGCAGAAACCCAGCCCTGGGGAAGGCCGAGGGCGGGCAGCGTGCCCAGGAGCTGCCAGGAGAAGCGAGGGGACAACCCCGTCCTGGGGGTGGTTTGCGTCCCCGAGGGCGCCCGTGACATTTTCCCTGTCCTGTTCATCAGCTTTGCAGGGGACTCCTGACAGCCCCTGGGCAGCTCCGGCAGGGAGCGTGGTCGTGCGCTATTATCCCACTGATTTACGGGAGGTGTTGGGGACAAGGAGGGACAATGCTGAGGAGACCTCCCCTCTCCCGGCCCCCCGAGAGAGCTGCCTGCTACACCCCCACTGGCCACGCAGGATTTGGGGTGAAAAGGAAAGAAGACGGCTAAAAGAGCTCTTCAGAGCCCTGGCAATCTGTGCTTCAGTGCAGAGAGGCGTCGATGTAGTTTATGGTTTTCAAACCAACCTATTTGATCGTCACCCAAATCCGTCAGCCCTGCTCGGCCCAGCCCTGCATCCCACCGGGCACCGAGAGCTCTCCTGTCTGCTCCGTGAAGGGGCTGGGATTGATACACGGCATTCCCGGTCTGATGGGCGGTGAAAAATCATTGTTTTAACATAAACCTGAGAATCTGCCGGACCTGGGGCTGAGAAGAGAGGGAATGGCCGGGAACTGTGCAGCGGGAGCGAAGGGGAACGGTTCGGGTGGGATGCCCACGCGGGCTCCCTTTCCATGCGAGCAGACGGACAGGAGCGTTGCGCCTTAGAACCGGCACCTGGTAAAAGTTCAGAGCCGCTAAAATAATTTGCACCTTTACAGTGTCTCCTGGAAAACAACTGTTTTCCAACGCAGACATTGCTCTGCGGTGCCTGAAACCCGGTATTACAGCAGTAATAATCTGCAGGGCAAATTGGCTATAAACTGAGTGAAAGTGGGTTTAATTTCCATTCTCTGGAGTAAGAGAAACGCACAGACTAAACAACAAGCGATGGCAAGGGAAGACGGGTTTTAAACTGACGTTTACAGCAGTAATCCGAGGTATTTGAAAATAAAACACTTAACGGTGTGGGCTTGTTGCCAGCGAGGGCCGTGCAGGCAGGGAAGGGCCTCTCCCGCAGCGCACAGCAGCGGTGGCTGGTCCCCAGGCTCACCGCAGCCCCGCGCCTTTGTTCCCTACTCCTGTCCCTGCCATTTTGTTGTTTAAACACCCTTGGGTGGAAACGGTGACAACAGTTTAATGAAAAATAAAGTTTTAAGCTTGCTCTGGGCTCATCCCCTGTGGCAGCGGCCCGTGGGCCGGAGGGAATCCATGCCAACAGCATGGACCAGCACCAACGCTGGAGCCCCTGCTCACCCTCGTCCTGCGAGGAAGCTCAACGACCTCTCTCTCCCTTCCTCCCCTCTGGCTTGGCGCGGGGATGAAAGCGGGAAGAACCTGGACAGGTCTCGTCCCCTCCCTCCCAGCTCCTCACCTTCTCCATGATGAGGTCGTAGAGGAGCGTCACCACACGGACGTAGAGGGTCTCCATCCCCTTCTGCCTGAAGAGGCTCCTGAGGACCTGGAGGCCGCCCAGCTTGAGGAACTGCTGCTGGGCGTAGGGGAAGTGTCTCAGCATGGAGGACAGCGCGAAGAGAGCCTGGCGGGGAGAGAGGGCCATCAGCATGGTGGCCACGGCCGCCACTTCTCTTTGTGGCATCCCATGGGGCCAAGATGCTCCAACCCATTTGTGTGCAGCTCCTCAGCATGCACATTCAAGCCTCTCCTCGCCGAGGAGCATCTCGAAGAGCCCTCATCTCCTGATCCCGACCCCCCCTGGTGCTGCGAGGCTGCCCAGACTTGGGTGATTTCCACCCAAACTCCCGCCCGGACTGTCACCATGCTCCCTAGAACAATAACCCAGAGGGACCTGAGGCCAGCCCCTGAACAGACCCAACGCCATCGCTTCTCCTCACAGTTCACACCCACCGGTCCCTGGTACACAGCCCCAGTACAGGCTAAGCATGGGGCACAGAGGAGTCCAGCACCACTCAGCAGAGCCCCATCCACTCCAGGTGATTCAGACCTAGTTTGAGGAAGTTTGAGGAAGAGGAGGCTGAGGGGAGACCTCATCACTCTCTACAGCTACCTGAAAGGGCATCACAGAGAGGTTGGTGCCGGCCTCTTCTCCCAGGGAATTAGCCACAGAACAAGAGGGAATGGCTTCAAGCTGCAACAGGGGAGGTTTAGACTGGACACGAGGAAAAAATTCTTCCCAGAAAGAGTGGTCAGACACGGGAATGGGCTGCCCAGGGAGGTGGTGGAGTCACCACCCCTGAACGTGTTTCAGAGTCGTTTCGAGGTGGTGTTGGGGGATCTGGGGTAGGGGAGAACTCTGTAGAGTGGGGTTGATGGTTGGACTCGATGATCCCAAGGGGCTTTTCCAACCTGAACGATTCTATGATTCCATGATCCTCTCCCTTCCACCCACACAGCTGGAGGACAAGACCCCGGCGTTTCCCAGGACGCGGCCCCAAAACAGGGTCTGTCAGGGTGCAGCATCATGCACCGCCAGCGAGCGACACCAGCACGCCTGCCCTCGGCGCCCGGGCCTCGAGCGGCACGGGGTTAACGACGAGGAGGCAATTAGGGGCCAAGCACTGAGTTTTACACTTGTCTGCTTTTGAGGAGGGCGGTTTGCAGAGGGGACAGGCTGACACCGCCTGGGGCAGGGCTGCTGCCCGAGCAGGGACCGGGATGCTCATCTGGACGCCTGCCAGCGAGCCGAGCCGGCTCCTCCGCACACCGGGGTGGACCACGCAGCCCCCCCTCTCCCTGGACAGATCCGAGCTGACAGCCACGTCTTCCCCAGTCCCGTTTGTTTCTATTTTCCATTTTCCAAATTGCTGCCAGTGAATCGGAGAATGTTTCCGTGTCTTTTTTTAACCATAGGCCAAAGGACGGGGGAGGGAAGAAATGCACTTTTGGCCTCGCTACTGTAAATCACTGGGAGCACCGGGGTGGAAAACCCACTGGAGCGGGAGTTGTGGGCTGCTGCCCTGCGTGGGAATGGGCTGGGGCACCAACCCATCCTTGGCCTGGAGAGATGGGAGACCACACGCAGTATGGGAACTGGAAATTAAAAGCCTCTGCCCTCCTGGAAAAGGGGGTTCAGCCCCTGGAGGCTCTCGTAAGGCCATTCACAAATGCAGACAATACTCAGCTCATCCCTCTTGCTCTCCCCCAGGGGATGCCAGTGGGAAGCGTTCAGGCTTGCTGGAAAGAAGCGTGCTGCACCCACCACCCAGGGGTTCAAGCGATGCTGGCAAAGGCCTCTGCCTGCCAAGCCATCCCTTCACACCCCAAAACAAGCTTTGGATCGAGCTACGAGCACTCGCAGGAGGAATTTCTGAGCACGGAGCATCCTGTGGTGCACCTCTCTGGCCGGGACGTTCTCCTACCCATGGCCAAAAGCAAAGGGGTTCCCCAGTGTCTTTCACCCGCTGGAGGATTCCTACCATGGACTGAAGGGGAAGGAGTTTGCGGGAGCTTGCCAAAACCCCGGCAGCACATTGCTCTTTGCGTAGCAGCAGCTGCGCTAAAGGCGAATGAAAGCGCTGGTGGTTCCCTCGCCGCGCCGAACCCCCTCTCGCAGGAGGTCACCGTGTTAAACGGTGGCGCTGGGTTTTTGGGAGCAGCCAGATAATTTTACGGCCTGTAAAGAGAGGTGGCATCACACGCTAAAGCGAGGATAATGAGATCTCATGCTCCAAGGAGTACGGCGAGGAGGGAGGGAGGGAGCGAGGAAGCCCCCGCCCCGACAGACAGCGCTGCACATTTGGCTGGGGGCTCTCGGCGCTGCTCGGCTTCCTCCAAAGCCACCGCCAAAGGCAGGACACGGGGCTGGCTCCAGCAATTAGCTCCTTCCAAACGTCAGCTCCCATGTTTGTTAGCCTCTGATCGTCACGCCTGCCCACGGGGACCCCCGCCTTTCCTCCCAGCGGAGCCGCAGCGCGGCGGCCTGTCCCCCGCGGGGCTGGCAGAGCTGCCGTGCGTGCTGCTGCTGGCAGTGGGGTGAGACCCGCAGCGCCGGGGCTGCCGGGGGGGTGTCCAGTACCCTGGGGTGCCCCGCAGCCCACCCAGCACGGGGAGCAGCGCAGGGTCCCACACTCCCGATGTCAGCGATGCCCCAAGGAGCGCTTATGTCGAGCTCAGCATGAAGCTGTCTTTACCCAGAGGTGCACCCCTGCCCCCTCACCTTCTTCTTGACAGCCAGGGGTTGCTCTGTGGCCAGAACGACCAGGAGCTTCTGCAGCGCGCCGCCCTCGATCGCTTCTACCTGGACTTTGGGGTTGCTGCAGGGACAAAAGCAAAAGGCAGGTCACCAATAGAGCGGGGCACGGCAGGGTGGGACAGACCCCGGGTCTGTGTGGGGCAGCACCCCGCTGCCGGCACCAACGAGGCTCGATCCAGCGGATCCCAAAGCAAACCCTCCCCCAGCTCCCACCGCCTGCGGCTGGCCGTTATGGAGGAGCTGTGAGCCCTGCGTGGCCACTCCAAACACAGCTCGTGACTGATGTAACCGAAGAGATGGCAACGGAGCTGGGGAAGGGCACGCCAGGCCACCCCGCCAGGAGCCCACGTCCTACCCGTCTTCCCCCAGCAAGGAGCCCTCCCCTGTGTTTCCCTCGCAGCTATCAAACCTCTGGCTTTGCATTCCTTAACTGCCTTTTATTTCAACTCTCACTTTCCCTCTCTCACCTGCTCCTCACTTTCTGTTAATTTGCTCTATCTGTTAATTTAACTTTCTGTTAATGTGTTAGATTTGTTTATTTAACCACTCCTGTGCTGCAGCTCACCTGGAGGAAGGCCCTGCTTGTCCCCAGAGCCTCTGAATCACAAATGACACCCGGTCTCACCACCCACGCGCCTCTCGCATCGAGCGCTTTTCTCCAAGCACTACAAATGGCTAAATCCGTCCCTCTGCTTGCAAGAACCAGGCTAAAAATTCGGCTCTGGATGTGAAGAGCTGCCCCAGGTGCAGGCAGATGAAGCTGCCCGGGCAGGGGCAGCTCGGCCACGCAGACTCTTTGCAAACCCATCTTTGAAGGTGTGGAGAGGTTAGATGGTACAGGCTCCCTCTTTGGCAGGGCTTTCGCGGTCGGAGCAGAACGTACCGGCTGTCTGCATCCCTGATCCCTGGTCTCTTGCGCTCTGAGTGAGAGCTCCAGCACTTCAGCCTTTGCTCGACTTTGAAGCAGCAATTGCACTGCAGCCAGACAAAGGTCACACGGCCCTGCTACAGCAAAACACCCACAGCTCTTACGGCTACCAGAAAGCTGCTGGAGCAGCCAGTGCCAAGCAACGTCCAAGAAATAAGAGAGACAGAGGCAGACAGGGTCATAAAAAAACAAAAACAGCAGACAAATGGACTTGGGCAGGGAGCAGCTTTGAGTTAAACCCATGGCTCCAAGAAATACAGCAAAACGCTACGCTCATCTGTGTCAACCACGGTGGCGGGCAATCTCTCCAGCCCCCCCAGCTCCACCCAGGCTTTGCTTCTTGCACCACTGGGAGTCATTAGGGCTCAGAGGCAGCAGATCTGCTGTGTGGGTTCCTGACTACAATTACCAGGCAAGAAAAGGGGGGTTGTTAAAAGCCACCTTTGACTTCTCCTTCCTCATCCACTCACCGTGGCAGGCAGCCAGGCAGAGCCATAGAGCAGGCGTCCTGCTGAGGAGGGGGACATCTGCGACCTTCCCAGACAGGAAGGAGAAAGAACAAACCCAGGGGCTTCAGGATCCTCCTGCAGAAGAGATTTTCACAGCGTGGTCCACACATGTGCCCACAGACCCTCGTGTGCCAGCACTGAGGCAACCCCAGCATCCCTGGGAGCAAACCTGCTCCTGGTAGTAGCTGGGTCCAGGTGGGACCCGATGCACGTACCAAGATGTGCTTATTCCCCATCCTCACCATGTCAACAGGCACAGCAGAGTCTCCTCCTGCAGCAACAGGATGTTATTTTCCACCTCAACATGGTGGGAAATGATCCGTATGGCCAACCCCTTCTTCCTGCAGAGCAGCGATGGCATCTCTGATGGCCTGGGCTCTGGTTTTGGAGGGTCAAGAGTCAACACAGGCAAAAAGCATCAGCCCCAAAACCTTCAGCTGCCCCCAGGTAATCCCTGGACGCAAGGCAATTTCCTCCTGGATGACAACCACTGCTCTCGCCTCCATCCATACCCACAGACACATGGACAGCCATGGACCTTCCAGCATGGCCCAGGGACAGTGCTGCAGCCCTGCACCACCACGGCGCCCTGTCCAGCCTCAGCACCTTCTCCCAGGGCAAAGATGGGAAGAGTACAATGGTGGGATGGAGACAAACAGCTCCCAGAACAGCCAGGGGTTGGCTGAAGGCCTGTCTAACATACCCCAGCAGGTGGAAATGTGCTAAGCGTGGCCCTCGCCTCAAGAGATCCAGAGGTAAGTAATATCTGCCCTGTAGAAGTGAATGAATCCTCCATCTCCCTTTGGTCTAGATGGATTTATAAGCCAGGTCTGTGGTTAGACTCCTTCAGGAGTCCAGAAACTCAACACCCAGAAGGCAGCAAAGAAATGCCGCAGTGAGAAGCAATAAATGTCCCAGAGTCACTGAAGGTGTCCTCGGCAGCAAGTTGGGCTCAGCCGGTGCTCGAGCTGGGATGGCTGAACAGCAGGAAACCACAACAGCAGGAAACCACAACAGCAGGAAACCTTCTCCTGCAGAGGCTGGGCAAGAGGAGCAGCGCCCCGCGCATCTCCAAAACCCACCCAGCCGCTACAGGCGACGCACAGACACAGCCCCCCCCCGGCTGTGACAAGCTCTGCTGCAAACCAGGCAGAGGCGGGAAGAAGAGGGTTTTTTCCAGCTCTGTTTTTCCAGCGATGACAGCTTTGGACTCTGCCTTTGTCAGCGTAACGTTGGGTTGTGCTTGTTTCTGCTTTGAGGTTTTCTGGGGGAAGGCACGGTGCGGAGGTTCGGCTCTGCCTGGCACATCATCAGCCACGCTGTCAGGCACGTTTTGGATGCTGGGGCTCCAGGAACGGCACGAACGAGAGGCAAAGAAACCACGGCCGCATTTCCAGACCCCAGGGAGGAGCTGGCAACTCTGACACTGAGAAAATCTAACTTTTGATCAAAAACCCCGACCAAATTTCACACGCAAGTCACCCTGGGCAAGGGAGACCAGAGTAAGTGCATAAAAAGCTTGCAGACAGGCACTTTTCTGAGTATAACTGCGCTGAAACTACGCTTGTGATGAGACCTCTTAGTGCCATTCAAGGAAAATGTGAAGTTTGGGATATCCAAGCTCTTTTGTCACATCTATCTAAAATAAATAATAAGAAGTCTTACAGCAAGGGACACAACTGAAAAATTGGTATGCCTTTTAGTGCTTGGTTGGTCACCTGGAGGATTAGATCTAATTAAAACCTCTGAACCGTGGAGTTTTTTGCCAAGGAGCACCTCTAGAGGTTAGGAAGCCTTCCTGGACGGTAGGCGTGCTGCTCACTTGTCAACGTTTCTGTTGTTTAATGTCTCTACTATCAATAGTCCAGGCTTCACGCTAACAAAAAAGCTCGTTTGAGGGTTTGGAAAACTCAGCACAGATCTGTACAAATTACACTGTCAAGCCCAGGGAAAAGCAGCCTGAACGAAATAAACACAATGAGACAGACTGTGGAGCGCTTGCACGGGGAATTCAACCTGTGCTAATCTGCTGATGGGTAAGGGGATGGTGGCACCAGCACGGAAATTCACCGAAAGGAAACTCTGAGGCTGAGACGGAGAGAGCCAATGGCAACACCCCGTGATGCTACGGTGATGGCAGAGATTTGGGCGCGCTCAAGGGATGAGATTAACCAGCCTCACACCTGGAGGAGGAACAGCCGCGAGGCTGCGGGGACTCGACACCAGCGCTGTGCTGGGGTTCAAGCAGCTTTCCGAGGGAGGCCCCTGTGTGCTAAAGGCAGCCCCGGCTGTCCTGGCAGGACCCACTCCGACTGCGGGGCCACACCGCATGCCCTCCAGATGTGACCCTCACCACACATCTGAGGTTCTTGTGCCTCCAAGGCTCCACCACATCCATCGCTCTCTCATCCTGTTCCTGAAGAGTAGAAAACAAGACTCATCATGATTAATCCGTGCAAGACACTGCCTGGGTGTGGGGCCGGGCTGGGGTTAACAGGCATGCTGCTGGTGTTCATGCTGGCCCAGACGCATTGAGCAGGGATGAAGAGTTCGCGGGGACCAGCTGGAATCCCCACGGCCTGCAGGTGTCCATGCTGCCACCTCTGAAAAGCTCCTGACAAAGCTCTGTCCCTCCCAAGGTGGCTTTTATCCTTGGGCAGAAGTTCCCAAAGTTCTTGAGACGTGGGCCATCCACCCCAGGCCATGAGAGGGTCTCTGAACATGGGCCATCAGCGCCTCTTGATACAGATCCTGGAGACAATACCCTCTTTCACAGAATCCTAGAACATGTTGGGTTGGAAGGGCCCTCTAAAGCCCATCTATCCCAACCCCCTGCAGGGAGCAGGGACATCTTCACCCAGATCAGGTTGCTCAGAGCCTCATCCAGCCTGGCCTGGAATGTCTCCAGGGATGGGGCCTCCACCCCCTCTCTGGGCAACCTGGGCCAGTGTCTCACCCCCCTCAGGGTAAAGAACTTCTTCCTCATGTCTCATCTAACCCTGCCCTGCTCTAGTTCTCCAGTCTGCTCTCTGTGCTTTCAAACCCCAATCCAGGCTGAGCCTCCACCCAACTCAGGATGTCCCTGTTGCCTGCAGACATCCCTGCTTCTCCCCACCTCTCCCAAGGACCTCCGCAGACGGGGTCACCCAGCAGTGAGGGGGCTGCCACCCACTCCCTCACGAGCACACCGCAGCAATTACATCCCACCCTTTGGACCACAAGGCAAACAAAAAATTTATGTTTCCCACTGCTGCCTCCTCCCGAAGCTCCTGCAGTTGTGACTTTGCCGAGCACCCATTTAATGTGCCACTTCATCACGTTTCCCTCTTGGTGGCTGCAGGAGGGTGACCATGCCCTTCGGCAGCGAGGGGAAAAAACAAAAGCAGGGGGGGGAAAGCCACCAGAAATCCTCCATCTGAACCTGCCTGCTGCAGCTCGCAACGGCAGAAGGAAACACTCCATTTTCTGCCAGTTTATATTTCACTGCGTTGGAGTTACAACTTCCCACGAGGGGCCAGAAATTATTACAGTCAAGGCTTGTTTGCCAGAACCCCGCAAGCCTCAACAGCGCACAGAGAGGAGCAAAAGGAACGAAAACAAGGGCTGACGGGCTGCGATCAGCACTATTGGAGTAAAACTGAAATGAAGTCGCTGCAGCGCCTCAGTGACCTGTGACAGGTCCTGCTTTGGGCGGGTGGTGAAGGCAGAGATGGGATCCAGCATCTTCCGCCAGCTGCTGGGTCAGGATATTTATCATAGAATCACAGANGGGCCTCCTCTGGCCCCGCTCCAACAGCTCCGTCTCCTTCTGCTGTGGGTGCCCCAGCGCTGGGGGCAGCACTGCAGGGGGGTCTCACCCAGCGGAGCAGAGGGGCAGGATCCCCCCCTCGCCCCCCCGCCCACGCTGTGGGGATGCAGCCCAGGCTGCGGTTTGCTCCCTCCTTTTTTTTTTTCTTCCATTAAAGCTCTTTGTGGAAGCTGCAAGACCTTAGCACAAGGACAACCATCCGGAAGATCTACCAGCACAATGGATGCTTCCTAGAGGAGATGCAGTCTCACCAGCTGGGATCAGAGCCCTCCAAACAGCCTCTCCACACGCTGTAGCTGCAATTCCCCCGCGCCTTGCATTGGGCTGTTAGGGACCCGCTCGTGGGACGGCGGACCTTTCTCCACGGACATTCTTTCAGGCATGGTAAGGAGCAGCATCAGCACAGGGAATGTGGCTGTTGCTCCTGAAAATCCAGCATAGGATTCTCTGCCATTTTGACTGGCAAACTCATGACATGGAGGCAGCTCCCCTTTTGCTGAAGAAGGGATTTTTTTAAGAGTACTATCCGTGAAGGGACACCCTTAGCCTCTTCCTCCTCGGATGACCCCAAGCACACATGCACAAACGTAGGAGAGACTTTTCAAACTTTTGCCAGACTGCACAGGCGAGGGGTGTGGGAAGACTGAAAAGCAGCAACACAGCCCTGAGGCAACAGCGGCTCTTGAGTTAGGCGGGAACTTGCAAAATTAGATTTAAATTAAAAAAAAATAAATAAAATAAGGAAAGCCAAGCGGTGTAAAGGGACCTGGGGCCTCAGAAGCACAGAGCAGGGCAGGCAGGCAAACACCTTTGTCTCTACTGCTCCGGCAGGGACACACAGAGAATATTTATTTCTTGGCCTGCTTGTTGTACAAACCGCATGAGACGCTAGAGAAAAAGAGCGTCACCTCCTTATTCTGAGCATCCTGCTAAAGCCAAGCAGAGAAAGACCAAAAGGAGGCGTGAATGGGGGAGCTCGAGGGAGGGGATGCTCCTGCCTGGCAGGGCAGGGTGCTGAGCACAGCCCTTCTCCTGCCCCGGCTGTGGCGTCCCACTGCGGCGGTGGCCACACATCTGCTCCGGTGGCCACCGGCTGCTGGGCTACGCCAGCATCGTCCCCAGAGCGCGGGGAGGTAAGTGTGGAGCTCCTGCTTTAATGAAAGCCGGGCGTGAAGGTGAAAAGGCATGATAATCACCGGGCTAGACAGGACTTAATGGGTCTCTTCTCTCCTCAGAGCCAGCGGTCTGCCGTGCCGCATGGGAAATCAAAGCCGGGATCAAAGTCTGTAAGTCTGTGAAACAGCCTAAAAAATTTAGTGTAGTCTATTTAGCTGTGCTGTAACCTGAGGATCAGAAACAGGCAGCGAGGCAGCATGGCTTACCTTGTCCTCCCCCTCCCCAGTTTTCACTCCCAAATCTGCTAACGAAGGAAACGAGAGCGCACCACTGCTTTGCTCGCAGGAGAATGAGGTGGCTGGGGACCGAAATGTGCCTGCGATGGCATCACCCTGAAACACCGCTCTCCGAGCCTCGCCTGCCTTCTCGTGCCTCTCAGGCCGTCACACCTGGGTCGGAATTGGAAAGGCAACGGAAAAGGTCATTTCTGTGAGTCCTGGAAACCAAAAGCAATACAAGCGGGGTCACACGTGAAAAGGGCAATGACTTTTTCAGAGGCCTCTGGTATTTGAGGATTTCTGACAGCTCTTGTAAGTATATTCATGCTAAAAATCCCCTGACAAGCAATAGAGAGATAAAACTGATCATTACGATGTCAATGTTTAAAGGTTTGACTGGAATTCAGTAATTCCAGCCCGAACTATAGCTGTGAATCGGAGACTCTACATAAGGGCAGAAAGAAGAAGCAGGATGATCAGCAGCTCATTAATACTTGTATGATTGAATTCTAGATTGCAGGTTTACGAAAAAATATTAAAAAATCATTAAAATAGTCCAAGTGAGAAGTGACACAGGCAGAAAATATGCTTTCCTACCACGTTCAAAGCACTGGCTATGGAATGAACCATCCCTACTGGAAACGACTGCGGAGCCGCTGGAGCGAGCCCAGCCAGCTCCCGATCCACGACTTCCCAGGTGCTACATCTCCTTCCTAACTTTGCTTCCCAGAAAAGGATAACTGGGACAACTCAGTGCAAACAATTCGCATTCCCTCCCCTGCCCCTTGAAACAAGCGCCCTGGCTCTGCCGTGGGACACCAGCAAATGACACTTGAGCGCAGGGTTGGTGAATCTCTTACAAAAATACATGTTTAAACGGAAGCTTCCATTTCTGCAGCGTTTCGCACTGTTGAAAAGGAGATGGGACATTTGCACACGCAATACGATATAAAGAGGGTAACAATAAAATAACCCCGATCCCAAACAGGATGCCTGCAACTATTCGGAGTTAGGGATGAAGCACACCCCCCCTCCAGTGCCCCCACTAAGGTCCGCATGCAGCAAAACTGGCCTAGAAAAGCTCTGAACATCAGCTCAAACCTGAGTTTATCACAGACAAAGGCCTTCAGAGCCATGACTTAAGAGATTAAAAACCACCCAGAAAAATGGAGCCCTAAGTAGTTGTGCCGATCAAAATACAGCAAAGAAGAAAGTGGGGGGCAAGGGGGGAAAACCTGACAAAAGGAAAACTAGGTTTCAATAGGCAACACAATACAACAATTTCGTGTGAAAAGATGTGAAGCATAAAAGAGATGTTAGATGTTCAAAAGCCCAGAATATAGGAGAGACATAAAAAAAAAACCCCAAACCCCGAGAAGATGAAAATCTCCACTTCAATGCAATGCTGCCTTCTCACTTTCTACCGAGCCAGGCGCTCGGCGCAGTAGCGGGGGAGCAGCCGCATCCCTGCGAGAGCAACACGTCTCAACGTGACAGAACGGATTCCACAGATGCAAGTATGGGTTTTAATGAGCAATTAGGTTATTGAGTATTTGTTGCTAAGAGGAGAATAGAACTGCAGAGAATTAAGTTGGAGCTGAGTACGTGATTCCGCGATTTTGATGGGCTAATGTGATACTTAAACCGAGGGAGCATGAGTCACCCCGGAGAAATAGCACGGGGGCCTGCCTGGAAAAAGCTGGGGAACCTTGGCTTGCTATCGACCATGTATCTGTGTCTCAGGCACCACCAAGAGATAGCTGAGCCCTGCAACGTCCCTGCTGGAAGCGGGATGGGCTATAACATCCCACTACGGACAAGCCCTGAGCACCCTGGGGACACGGTGACATCGGGTTTAACTGGGGAAACCTCTGCTCTCAGGTAGGCGATGTAAGTGGGAATTACCCGACGTGAGTTTCTGGCCCTTTGCAGTCACAACGATTTCGAGCTGGAAGAGCAGAGCAGAGCTACTCCTCGCGACACGTCAGGGTCGAGAGCCATCGAGAGCCCCGCGGGGAGGGGACCCGGCTCGCCGGGGCCCAGAGAGGGCAAGGCTGAGGCGGCTGGTATTTCATAACAGGGGAAAAAAAAAATAAAATCAGATGAGCTGCAGGGCTGTAATGTAGCATAACAGATGGATAATTAGATTTATACGAAAAGCTGTAAAAGTAATTAAATAAAAATACAGAATAGTGAACCTGCTGCCCGCAGCCAGACATCTCCCAGGGGTGGAGAAAGTCCCCGCAACCGGGAACCAGCGTCCCAGACGCAGGGGAGCCAGCGGCACCCCTGTCCCAGCCAGCGGGGACTCATTTGGGTCAACCAAAATGAGTTGTCACCCAAAGCACGACAGCTCCGGAGAGGAGCGATGGGAACAGCGGGACCAAGTCGAGTTGCAGCGAAATGCCTGCTCCTCCTCACCTCTCCACGGAGCAGAGTCAAAGAGGGAATACCAGCTCTGGACAATAAAATCTTAGGTGCCGTCACAAAATTGACCACACCAGAGTGTCCTGAACGCACACAAACACCAAACTGACAGGTGGTGTTTATATCCGTAGAAAAAAAAGCGCCGTGAAAAGATTGCGCAGGCAGGAGTCCCACTGTCCTGGCACCTGTGAGGCTCCCCAGGACACCCCCAGAGCCCCTCTCCTCCCGACCCTCATCTTCGCCAGTTCTGAGATTAATTTTGGTGCCAGTACATGCCCCCCAGCTACGCGGCCATCAGTGCTGGCGGCGGGGTGACTCCCTGCTCTGCTTTGGAGGGGGCTGTTTTCCACCTGAAGCTCCCACCGGCGCCAGGGCAAGCGGAGGGGTGCAGCTCTCAAGAGCCTCAGAAACCAGCTCAGCTTCCACCACTTTAATCGAAGACCCACAAACCTTTTTATGATTGAAAAGCAACGGGTTTTGGCTTCTCGGGGCTATCACCGTCAGCCTGTCAGCGCAGAGCCGGAGGAGCCTGCAGAGGAAAGGGTTCGGAGCAGCCCCATCAAGGCTAGCCCACCTCCTCCGGGCGGTGAGGGATGGGCTCCTGCCGTCCACTCTGGAGGTTCGTCAGCCCGCTGTGATTTAGGGGCCGGGCTGGGTGACTCATGCTCCATCTGCAGCCGTCAAGGGAACTGCCTGAGCTCCCTTTCAGCAAAACGTGTGGAATGACTGATCCTTCCAGGCAGGTACGAGCCACTGCTCCATGGTGCATGGAGAAGGACATCACAGGAACTCCTCCAGCGCTCCATCATCCGAACCGATGCTTTATTTTGGGGTGTAAATCAACCTTAAGGCTATATGTGCCATGCTTACAAAACACTCCCTACGCACTTCTGAAAGCCTGTTATTTCACTGTGGGTCAAACGTGTATCGGTGCCTAAGGATGGGGTCTGTTTTCATCGGAGGCCGAATTAATGAAAAGTGAGCGATTCTCTCCGAGTGCAAGCAGAACCCATTTATTTCCATGCCATTTTAGCCATTGCCCACAAAAATGGTGTTGATTTCTTTTCAAAAATCCCAACGCAGCGAGGAACAAGAACAATATCGCAGGATTAATACCACATCCTTGAGCTCATCCAGCGTTTTTCATCCCAGAGACTTCAAAGCACCCCCTGGATTTATAGACAGGGAAAGCGAAGCGCTCCCAGGTGTGTCGGCCACCGTACCAGGGCGCAAGCGGGAGTGCTGGGCTCCTGCTGCCCCGCTCCAAAACGGAACTGGCCTGGGATGGTGGCAAACGCAGGAGTGCCCAAGGCCCTCCCCAGCTCTTGGCTGCTGCTGCAGGACCCCTGGAGGAGCCCCTTCAGCGACAGCAACTCGCAGCGGGGCAGCGTTGCACAGAAGCATCCCCGCCAGGTCTGCCGCGGCGCACTGAGCGTCATTCGAGGCACGCAAAGTTACCCAGATATTCCAACAAAACCTACTCACACGCCTCAGGTAACGTGAAAACACTGCAAACAGCTGTCTGAAAGCACCCCAAGAAGGAAAGCCTCCACGCTAACCGCCAGGCTCCTAACACCGCGGCTTATATTCTCCCGTGGCAATGAGTGTCCATGTAACGCATCCCAGTAATAATCCTGAGAGACGTTAAAAGGTGGCCCGAGGCCAAGACCTTTGATTGTTATTCGCTTTATTTGTTTGCTTGCTCATTTGAACCGATTTTTCTTGAAGACAAGTGCTAATAAGAAAGCCTTTGCCTGGCGCGTCCCTGTTGGGAACGCCAGCGGAGTGCAGGCACTCTCCAGCTCTTCCAACCAGACACAAAGCGAAGTGTGAGAACAGGCACTTCGCTTCTCTCCCTTCCAGCAGCATCTTCCCGATGCTCTGTCCTATTTTAACCCTGCCATCTGTTTCGCAGCTCTCTGCGTTCCTCCCGTAACCGAGGAAGGCAGCGCATTACATCAAGCAAATCTTTCTATCATCTCCCACCCCTTTTGCTTACGGACGTGCCCCGGAGCACCCCCGGGCACCACGACGCAAGGAATCGCTCTTAAACAACCGCTCACGGCTTACCGGCCTCCTCTCAAAGCACCCCGCTCCTCTACAGGCAAGGGAAGATGCTGGATCACAGGGAGAATCACACCCACTGCAATGTCATGTTTTAAACTCGGGCTGTTCCCGGTCCCACCGGGTTTAACAGAGCTATTAGAATCATTTTAGACTAGAAAAGGAGGTTTGTTTCACTGAGTCATGATTCAAAAATGAGACTTCGCTCCATTTACAAAAGCAAATCACCATCTCGCAAATGCCAAGCGCAGATTTCGGCTCCAAAAGCGAAGCCTGGGGAACGCTTCCAGCCGGAGAGAGAATGGAAAAGCTGCATCTGCAAAAGCTGGGAAACCTTTTTTTTTTATTTATCCGGTTTTCCTAAACGGAAAGCGTGACCTGTGGAACGCCAGAAATCTCATTCTGCATCAAGTGACTCAAGCACACATTAATAGAGGGGAGAGTGACAGCCTGAGTGCCACCACGGGACCAGGGACCGAGGATTCAAGCCAGTTCCTGGGTGGGAAGCCCTCAAGGAAAACTTGGGAGTCACAGAAAGCACCAGCAATTCTTTCTGCTTTCTGATTCATCCCTGCTCAAACACCCACATGCCACGGCAGAGGAGGCTGGAACTGCTACATTTAGGATGACATTTAAAAATCAAGGTTGTGCCGTTGATGGTCATTAAAAATCCAACAGCATTTTTCAGAAACAAGTGGGTACTCGCATCGGTGTCCCTGCCAAATATCAGCACAGCAGTCATTTTTCTAGCGGCTTCAGTTAAACCATAAAGGAAAATTGCGCCCACCTACAATTACTGTTATTACTGTTGTTGTTGTTTTTTAAACATTCGCTATATGCCTTTATATTTTCTAAATAGAAAATAAGATGGAAACATTTCCCCGAACCTTTCAAAGTGTCAGATTCATCTCACTTAATGTTAGATACCTAAAATTAAGACACCTAGCTCAGACGAGCTCCCTCGGCAACGTGTTCCAACCTGTGCTCTGCACCCCCCCGGAGACTCAACCACCATCTCTGTATTTCCACGGGACTTGCCCAGGCTGATCCAGAAAGGCAAGTCTATGGTCCAAGGCTTTAGATTCGCTCTAAAGGGGGCTACATCTATTTTGGAAAGCGTCTGAGGAATTCACGGTCACCGGCAGCGAGCAGAAATGACGATTTGTCCCGTGGGAGGCAGGGGTGTTCTTTGACTCCTGTGTTACGATGGGATGACCTGCCTTTTGGAGGCGTCTCTCTCCCTTGGTTGGAGATGGGTAGCTGGCTCAGGTGGACACTCATAAAGGGAGAGTGAAGTTAGGTGATGTGGATCCCATCTTCAGAGAGAGGGTGAAGGAAATGCCTGAATCAAGCTATCAAAGGGTTAAAATGACCAAGCTAGCTAATAAAATACATGACTAATGCAATGAATTAATGTGCGTACACGAGGCACAAAGCCACGGCAGGTCCCACAGCTAAACTGGATGCTCAGGAAGGGCTGGAGCAAGGAGAGGAAGCACGTTCAGAAGGGAACACTTTGCATTAAAGATGCAGAGGAGTAAGGTAATTATGCAAGGAGAGGGGAATTTCAGCAGTGTCCCCCACATCACTGAGGGATGGAGAGAAGGGATTCCTTGACAAAGCAAGCTGACATGCCAATTAAGTTTTAATGACCCTAAAGGCAAAGAGAAAAAGCCCTCATCTGCTGCGGTGGAGGAGGGAGCCAACAGACAGACTTAGCCTGGCAACGAAACGGTTAGGAAAAGCCAGAAAGATCTTTAGATGAACACTGTTTTTGTAATGAGGAACAGCGATAGGGCCATCAGAGGTAGGTTCTTCGAGGCAGGAGGTAAGGGCTTAATCACCAGGGCAGGGGAAAGCTCGGAGAGCAGAGAGTGGCTGCGGAAGAAGAGATGCCTGAATTCAGAAACAGCTTGAACGCGAAGGGCGAAGGAGGAAGCGGGGTTCAATTTATTCAACGCTGGGGAACTGTGGAAAGACATACGCTACGCAAATGTTAGTTGTGATGATCACTTCCCACTGCTAGACTCCGTGAAGAGAGGACGGGAAGGTGACACAACCAGAAGTTCACACATGTGCTGCGAAGGCGCAGGAGGAGAGCAGACTTGCCAGTAACTGCCGGGATGTAAAACCCCAGTCGATGGCAGCCTAGTAAACAAATCTGGGTCTGGGTTCCCGTCTTGTACGGCGGAGAGGGGGAAGCTGCTGCCCAGGGGGTCTGCTGAGGGCACGGGGCACGCCGCCGGCTGGTCTGCCTGCCCCGGGGGTGCCGTGTTTGCCTTCAGAAGCTGTAGATGCTCTTTGGCATCACTTCAAAAACCAATGGTCCTAAACCGATGCTTCCTACCCAGACAGACATTTGTGAACCCACGAAGGAGCACCCTACGCTAAGCTGGTGTAATTATCTCCTTGCCAACGTCCATCAGCTCAGCACACAGCAGTCAGGCTGAATTCGGGCCGTTTACACGAAGGAGGTTGCCACAGCCTCCAGCTGAGCACACAAACCCTACGAGATGAGACGCTCTGCGCTAATGACTAATGACACGAGTGCATCATCCTCCCATGGCCATCCCCTGGAGTGTGAAACGCTGGCCTCCTTCCCAAGCGGAGCTGCTATTACCTCCCACGGACAATATCCACTACTGATTTGTGATGATGAGATCAGCGTCCACAAACGTCCTGCCTTCTCCTCTCCTTACTCATATCCTTACCTCTCCGCTCCACCCAGCAGCAAGGACACCAGCTTGCCACCAGTCCAAGGAGGACCAGTACAGCTCATCATCCTCCCCCACCGCGTGGGCCAGCCCTTCACCTGACCCCAGAGCTGATGGTATCGACGGGTACCAGCACAGCAAGGCGAGACCTTCTCCAGGCTGGGCAACGCAGAGATGAGGTCGACAGACGGTGTGGGTGACGTGATCCACCCAAGCAGCTGTCTGGAAACCATCACCCCATGGAGAATCCGTCATCCCATTAACCCTACCTCCTTCCCGCTCCGCTTCTGCCTAGCGTGCAAAAGCAAGGAAAAAATTCTCGGTTTGCTCTCAATTGACCAATTTGCAATTCAGCAACGGATGTCATCCCTTCTCCCCCAGGAGGACCCACTGAACAGTATGAGCGGGAGACAAACCGATTATCACGTTGGGAAATAGGATTTGGACAGGCTTTGTTTAAGTCCATCTCAAAGAACGTTTAGTCCAAATTCTCTCTCTTTTGTGTGCCTTCTCTGTAAATACCCCAAATGCAGCACGAATCCTCCAGCGTGCTCACCATGGGATGAATCTGGGCAAGTTCCCGGTCCTCAAATACTCATCCATGTTTAAGTCCTTCACACTGTGCTGTGACAGCACGTGACACATAAAGCCTCGGACAATCTGGGTCCACGTATTTATGGCAACAGACCTCCGTGTTTGACAGCACAAACCCGGGGACCTACAGCCGACTGTGGACATATTACTCGCTCTTGAAATGTAGGCCACAAAGCTACTTTAGTTCTGCTTTTGCTTGTAAATCAGGGGCTTACATATGTAATTGGCCTAACCGTAAGAGCAAACAACAGCAGTGGTAGCACAGTGCCAGCAATTATTCATGCCTATAATAAACGCCTGTAAAACTGAAAGCCAAGCCTTTAGAAATCTGGCTCCTCACCGCATACATGAAAAAACCAAAACTTCATTTGCAGGGCTTGGCCATTGGAGGTTTTAATTTTGGGGGAGAGACTGAGGGGGGGTACAGTTTTATTTATTTTTCATTTTTTAGTTCTATAAAAACACCGCTCATGCCTACGTTTAGGTCACAGATTATTCTGGCTATGTTTCAGAGTTTTGGAATAAACCCAGTGACAAGGCAGGGAGGACAAATCTGCCCTGCGTATTAACAGAGTAGCTCTTCGGGAACAAGCGCAGCTGATCCCCATCCCTCAGGATGCGGGAAACGGAGTAAATTGTTTACAGACAGCCCTTCCTCCCTGCCTCTGCTGAGCCAGCAGCCAGCCTGCAGACGAGCCGTCGTCCCTGGAGATGACATACAACCCCTGGTCCTACCATTTCTGAGCAAACGACCACGCGGCGCTACTCCATGCAAGAGCAGAGATGCTGACCCGGTATCTCGGACAGGTCCGACCAGTTAAGGACGGCATCCGTGCCCATAAATCACTCCTTTGGGTCAAGCTGCAAACAGCACGCCGCCTCTCTGTGCCCTCTTCAACCTACCGTGGCTACGGCTCACTGCCACAGCCGCCCTAGGGCTCGCAGGACGAAAGGTGTGATGAGATCATTCTTTTTGCTCCGCACGTTTCTCACCCGCAACACCACAGCAACCCCTATAAAACTCTTCCAGCACATTGCTGCAAATCGGCATGGTCTTCCTTGATGGCAAAGACCCCACTGGCAACAAAAGTCCGCCCACCGGGTGGTCCTCACAAGCCCAGCAGACGACACCCTGCCAAGACACTATCAATTCTAGTCTTTGAATTGCTTTAACGATTAGCAGAGTTGAAAGGTGTTAATTCTATGAAAGGTGTTAATTCTATTAATTCTATGATGGTGTGACTGGGTGGACAGATGAGGGGAGAGCAGTAGATGTGGTCTACCTTGACTTCAGCAAGGCGTTTGACACGGTCTCCCACAGCATCCTCCTAGGGAAGCTTAGGAAGAGTGGGTTGGATGAATGGACAGTGAGGTGGATAGAGAACTGGTTGCAAGAGAGAGCTCAGAGGGTCGTGATGAGGGGCACAGAGTCTAGTTGGAGATCAGTGACGAGGGGTGTTCCCCAGGGGTCAGTACTGGGCCCAGTGCTCTTCAATATATTCATCAATGACCTGGATGAGGGGACAGAGTGCACCCTCAGCAAGTTTGCTG
>VXBO01007340.1:595034-637135 GCA_013400135.1 Rhinoptilus africanus
GAATCATAAGGCTTGAAGGAACCTTTTTAAGACGGAAGAAAACGCTGCATTCAAATCTCCTAAAAGAGCACTCACGCGGAGCTGTAATCACTTCAGATGCACAGAATTATCAGGAGGAGAAAATTCATCTCACTTAGAATCAAGACCCAATTTGAAGCAGAAAGGAAGAGGCTTGGTTTGCCGCCGTGCCAAGCACTCAGACTTTTCGCTGAAGTCAAAGAAGCTACAGCTGCTCCGAGCCATTGAAAATCACGCCCCGAATCTCTAACAAAACTTGTTTGCAGAGATGGCAGCAGGCTGATAAGGATGTTGACTATTCCAAATAGGCCCACGTTATTTTATATTTTTAGAGATACTTAGCCTGCCTATTATTATTATTAAGCCAAGGTGGAGTATTTACTGCCTCCTTCTCGGAAATCTGTAAAAACGCTGCCTTTTAGCAGACTCCTCTTTTCTCCTGGTGAGCATTAAAGAGTTCCCTTCTCTCACTTTTCATGCCTATAAATTGTCCAATTAAATAAGACAAAAGAGAGAGAATATTGCTTGATAAAAATAGCATGATCCCCCACAAAGCCATTTAAGCGGCCTTGATCCCATAACCTAAGGTGCTGCCAAGCCGTGATTCAGACCAGAGGGTTTGGAGAGGTCTTTCCAGGGTTGTCCTGACAGCATTTAGAAAACCGCTGGGTAAAGGGAGAGCACGAGCCAGGGATGAAGGGCTCTCGCAGCAAACTTTCTCCAGGCTCAGCCCAGGCGCCACTGGCTCAGATGGTTCCTGCGTTCGCCCCCGTTGGGCACCAAGGGCCAACTTTTCAAGTCAAAATGCCCCGTTTCTTACCAACTCCTCCACCTACAACACCAGGCGGCTTCTGGCACCTCTCCTGTAGAGCTTCAAACATGCTCTTAAAGATGGCTTATAAAGAAGCAGCTCTGAAATTAGACATGTCAAGTATTTATTATCGATATCTGCCCGCGGCACCAATCAGGCTGGGTGAAAACCAAGAGCAGGAAGACGCGGTCTTTCCCCGAGCAGCCAAACCTGGGAAATCTGTTGGCCGTGCACACAGGCACCGCCAACCTCATGTGGGACTCTGGGATCAGAGGTGGTGTCTCCTCCTGAGGTTCCATCCCCGGCCTCTCCCTCCCAATCGAGTGCCCCCACCATTTCCTTGGCTTTTCAGGTTACGAGCTCCCCGGTCACCTAGAAGGGAAGATGCCCACCATTAACAAAGCGTGGCTCGTCACTGGGTGCACTGGGGCAACCTTCATCGCCAGCAGAGCGCGAGTGGCTGGGTCCCCACCAGGACAACAGCCAGCACGCGGAGCTCCCCTCACCCTACGCCACCTCCTTGGCGCATTACAGCCTCGTCTGTCAGGAAAGTTGGGCCCGTTGTCCTTTAGAGAGCACATCCCCGTCCCTCACTGCGCCGGCCCTCAGCAACTGTTGCCATGGTTATTACATTTGAGTGCTTTTCATCAAGAAGATGCTGCAACTGCTGAATTGTCTCTTGCAAGAGTTATTTAGGAATAACTAGTTAGTAAGTAGGAATAACGGGTTCAGACTGCCCACAGAAGCCAGCGATCCCAATTATTTTCGCTTTGATCCTACCTTCTTTCTGGTCTCTGCCAGGTTCAGGTTTAAAGTGGGGGTTAGAGATAAGCAGAAGAGAAGGAACGTTTCCTGAAGGGAAACGCACTCGGCTCTGCCAGGAGATTAAAGGTCTCTCTTCATACAAAGCCTCTGCTTTTCAATCAATCACAAATAGGCTGTAACAAGGCACAGCAATCAACCAGGAAACATATATCCTCACCTGTCGGGTTCACGGGGAGAAATGAGATGTATTTTCCAGCTCCATCACGTTAATTATTAATCAAGATATTATGGGCAAAGCCCAAAACCCATTCATCAGTCAAGGGGAGTAACCGATGTCCCAGCGCTCTCCTCCTGCAAGGCACGGGCTGTGCCTGGCCCGGCGGGCGAGAGCGGCTCTCATGGCAGGAGCCAGCCCACGGCCCTGCCGGGGGTGCCGGCGTTTCGCCTGGAGAGGCGGCCGCATTTCAGACCCACTTTCGGCATCACAAAGTGAACGAATAAAGCCTGCTCCAGAAAGCCATGGCCGTTTTGTTTAGCTCTCATTTAAAGCTCCGAAGAGTGACTGGGTAATGATGGAGCTGGTTTCCCCCTGCAGATCGGGTCCCACAGCGCAGTCCGTTAGGCTTTTAATGACATAAATGCCTTTTTCTGCTCTGTGTTATCCCTGGCACGGGGTTTGGGTAGGGAGGTGCATACCGCAACAGCGCAGCTAAAGGAGAGGCACGTGGAGCCCGCTGCAGCCTGAGCATCCACCAGCACCAGCATTTCCCAAATCCCAGCCCATTCCAGTGGAAGGGGCCCATGGCACCAGGACCCTTCCACTAAGAGATCCAAAAGAGGGAAGACAACCTCAAGCTTCACTCGCAGGAATGAGCTTGGGGGCTAGAAACATGTATTAGATGTAGGCCATGCACGTCTCGCACCGGGAGCCGAAGAGACACTCAGCAGACCTGCAGCCCCGGGTTTTCAAAGGCCATCTGCCCAGCAGCGACTGGTAGGGAGCCCCGGGCTGGCTCAGGCACCAGAAGTGGAGCCAGCAGCCTGGTGCAGTGCCTGCTCCCCCGGGGCTGAGCTCACCTCCTGGTCCTGGCAAGGCAACGCACGGGCGGTGGGGAGCTGCAGCCCCCGACAATCAGGTCAGCGCATCGCTCGGCAAGCGCCCGCGGACGATGAGCTCTTTCTTGCAAATAGGCCGTGCTTCCCTCACCACCGCACGCTGAAGAGAGAGAACTGAATTTGGATGATGTGACACCTGGAGAGGTCGCGACGCAGCCTTTCCCAAGTTACCAAGAGACAGGAGACGACTTCACTTATTCTAGCTGAAGTAGCTGGATTTAAAGAAATTAAATTTGTCGGTTCATTAGTGTGTAACCTAAGAACGAAAAATGCATTTCTAATTCCTGATCCGCTAATCCACAATCCGCTGATCTGCAATCCCCAGAGTCCCCAGGGAAAGAAAAGAAAATCCACCGCAGCCTCACACTATTTCTCTAAGATTTCCTGGCCAGGTCCTGCAGAAAGAGCTCACACTGTGGAGCTTTCCTCCCTTTACAAAACACACCTTGGCAAACACGCTGCCGTGCTAGGGGGTACCAGGGATAATAAAAACCAAATTGCACTTGTCAGAATGAGTGAACAATGGGTGTTTTGTGAGGTGCCGGGCACAATGCTTGATGTGTTTGCTGGGCCCCCCATGGATCAGCAGAATCAGCTCCTTTGCAGCAGCCTTCCTACTCGTTAGGACAATTAGCAAGGCCCAAGTCGCATTCTTAACGTGGAAGCGCTGGTACTGCACTGCAGGATGGTGTGCTGGCGCCTGCGAAAAGACTGTCCTGGCTGGACCTGAGATGTGTTCCTCCGTCCCTTCCTCCCAGCTGATGCCCACCCATGGAAGCTGCTCCTGCCCCATTTCGCCCCAGGAAGATCGGTTCACGGTATCCCTGCTCTCAGGGTACGGCAAGGGCATGGGGGGCGCAGACCTGCCAAGCCCACTCACAGTCAGTTTGTGCCCTTTGAACCATGATCTCCAAGGGCAACATCAACTTTCTACGCCAAATCCTTCTTTAAGTTATTTTAAACCTCTCTGCCTCGTTCAGCTAAGGTGGAAGCACCCACAGTCCTCCCTGGTAAGCGTGCCCCGTGCCAGCATGATCCCTGCACACAGGGAAGGTCAGCGGTGAGCGCTGAACCACGAGGTGGGAAATTTGGCCATCTCCTGGGGATGCCACCGTTGCACTTAACCATCCCCTTCGCACCCTCTCCAGACAGACCCTCTGCCATCACGTGCTGCTTCTCCCCAGCTCCAGAGCTGCTCAGAACTTGCTGTCCATGGAAGCATGGTCATGGTCTGAGCTGTAAGGCCGGCTTGCATGGGGAGCACTCGCTCCCAGAACACGATGGAGAGATCTCCTCTCTGCAACATCTTTTCTTTCCTCTTTCCAGCCGGTACGTTAGAAATGCTGTAAAGGTCTGTACCTACAGACTCCAGAAACAGCCATTAATGGCAAAGCCAGCGCAGGTACCACCACCCGGCACTTCACTACTCCCTTTCGAGGGGCAGATCCACCCTCCACATCTCACAAGGGTGTGAAACCACCCCTGAGGGAATTGCTCAGGTCGCACGTGGAGCAGGAGCCCAGAGCAGAGCCTGAACTCCCTGCCCTCCCTGCATCACTTCAACACCTCTGCGTTCCCGTTCCCAAGCTTTTTGGAGCGCGCCTCAAAATGTTCCCCTCCTCCCAGCTCTGCTCTCCATGGAGGCAGTCAGTCACGCAAGAGCCATCGTGCACAGCTGCGGGAAGCTCGAGGCCAGAAATAGCAGCTCATTACCGAAGCACGTCATCACAGGCCGAGGACCACGATACGCCCTTCGATCCCCTCCCCGTCACCCCGACCCGCACCCCGCTTCCACCGCTCTGCCAGCCCATCCTCCCCGTGCCCTCCTCCAGCAACAGGTCCCACCTGGAAGGGGACAGCCCAGGGCTGGCTCTACCAAGTGACATTTGTATATCTCCCGCTGAGCTCCTCGGCCCGTGCTCCTGGAGATTCACGTTGGCTGAATTGATCTCCAGACGCTGACGGGGTAGGACCAGGTCCTGACTCCATTCCACTCTTGAAGGTTTCAATTAATCATAAAGCCAATTCCATTCTGGGCTCCATCTGTCTTTATTCCTTCAGGGACTAATCATGCCTCACCGTTTGTTTTCACACACTAGTTGAACTGAAATTAAGACAGATTTCAATATGAAGTGCCCGAGAAGAAAATGCCTATTTTAAAAAGAAAATTTCAGAGTTGTTTCCATTCTCAGCTTGGAAAAAGATCTTAAGTAAAAGCAGCGGGGTATTAATTTGCAAGACAACTCGGCTCACTGCAAGCCATGCAAACACACTAAAATCATATTTATGGGTGTTTATGACAGAGTATGTATGGAAATGTAACACGATCTGCTTCCCACCAAGGGAGGGGAGGAACGTGCAGAGGGAGATCAGAAACGCTCCTGTGTGCGGCTGCTGAGCAGAGGGATTCCAGCAGCAGACACCCTGCTGCACCAGACACGGACCAGAATCCAGAAACCCTTTTCAACCCTCTCCGCTGCACTGACAGAAATAGATAAAAACCCCAAGAACCCTTGTGGTTCATCACGTATGGCAGGTTTTAGCTGCTTAAGGCTTAGGGAAACCTCATTTGCATGTTACTGTACTGTTACCACCCCGGGATCTTCCTTCCTACCTCTGCAAAATCCAGCCACAGGGGCTTTCTGACCAGCCAGGCCCGCGCGCCCGCTTTAATAAGGCAATTCCTATGTTGATCTGGTGGTTCATACAGAGCAACAGCCCTAATTATTGATCTTGGCAGATGGAGCTAAGGATTAATCACCTGTCCCTCAAAACAGCCACCGCAGAGCCATGCCCATCATCTCCCGGCTGTCAATCCAGCGGCACCAACGCATTCCCTTGCTCCTCACCCAGGCAAAGGTGCGGTCCCAGCTTGGGTGACAGCCCAGACGTCCCCAGGCGGGGATGCTCAAAGCACGGGGCAGCTCCAGGATGATTAAGAGAAGGGAACAGGTACGGCTGGGCAACAGGAAAGAATAACGGAGAAAGAGTGGTGAACGCAGAGAGCAGCGGTGTGACAGGACACTTAGCGCGACCCACATATCACCCGGGCTCCAGCTAACACCATCTGACTGCGGGAAGAGCCCTCTCTCTTTCCCATCCCCTACATTCAGGGCACTTGGAAAAAAAAAAGGAGAGACACTCTGGAAAGGATGGCTGCAAGAAATTATACGATGCACTCCACGTTATATTCATAAGAGACAAAACCAGAGAGAATCTGTGAGAACTGAAGTGCGCTGGAGGGACAGCCAGACACTTCTGATGGAAGCGAAGACGCAATCCTTTGATGGTTGCCTTCTGGAACAGGCTGCAGTACCTTGGAAACTCATTAAATGCAGCAGAAAGGACAAGTGACGTACATCTATTGATGCTCTGAGCAGCAAATTAGTTTTCAAATCTATTCAGGTCTCACACAGTGGCGTCAAGGGGCTAAGACTTGGTGGCGAGCAGCGGCGATAGCATTTCTCCAACTCGCGTGATGACTCCAAGCCACCCTGTGGGGAGGGGTCTGCCCATCGGTCCGGCTCCCTAGAGGCAACTCATGGCCACAGACAGTTGCCCTGACCAGCAGGGCTCACAGATCTGTGTGGCTTCAGACAGCCAAGTCCTCCCCTTCCCAAACATGCCAGGCAGCTCCGAGGGCCTCTGACAGACATCTCCTTTTAAGCAGAAAGAGGATCATCTAAAATAAAGAGAGATCAAAATCCGGCTCACAAGGCGACACAGAATGTCAGCACCTGAGGGAAGAGCAAGTAGTCAACGGTGATGATGAGTTTCTTCAGAAAGAGCTAATTTCCAGTAAGCTGTTTTCTCCCTCTGCAGAGCATCACCCCACTCAAACACTTGGAGAGCCTTGAAGGGCCTGAGGTTGGCAGCAATCTGGCGGGAGACCTGAGGAACTGTCTTCATGGATGAATAATCAACTCTTTCAACGAATCTTAAAGCACATGAACAGACAGATGAGGAAAAACTTATCCAAACGCCGTATCAGGAGAACCGGTAGGCTGGAAGACGCCAACCCCAGAACAAGGTCACTTTGCTGGGACCTGATCCCTCTTCAGTCAGGACTGGTAAAAGGCCACTCTTAGACGCCGTGAAAGCCTGGGGCTGTTGGCTTGTGTTATTTTGCCTCTTAGGGAAGCTCTGGGACCAGCAGCTCTGCCTTCCTCTCCGCAGCACAGGGGGAAGAGCAGCGGAACAACAGCGGGACAGTGAGTAAACCTGGCTAAATGCAGAAGACAGCTCAGGAGAGCTCTGAGCAGCCCCCCAAGACCCCTCCGAAAGCCCAGTTCTGCCAGTACCAGTCACACCACAAACCTGGCTGGATCTGCCGTTGCATGCTCACTGCATACAGCCTGCCAGCAATTAAATGCAACAAAAGCCGCAATCAGGGAAGGGGTAGGAGGGTGCACGCAGCAGGACCCACAATGGGAGAGATGGGATCTGGATCCTCCTATACAAGCTCAGACAATAGCTGTAATCGTAATCGCTGGGTCAGTTCTGTCCATCCCAAACCCTGCTGGGAGCAGGTACGTAACTGAGGCTGGATCCTGCATTTCCTGCCTCTCACTGTTCGTCTTCTTCCCATTCTTCGCTGCTTTGTTCTGTTCAATGCACTTTTTCAACCTCCCTTCAGAAACACATTAACAACAGGCTGCTACAGCCTCCCGTACGCCCTGATTAAAGAGTAGACGCAGTTGCCTCTTCTTTGTGGAGCGTTTCGCACCTACCACTTGGAGGGAACGCGGAGAACACGTGACACGGGAAAGTCACAGCCGGTCAGGAAAATAATGTAGGTGTTGGGTAGGAAAATCTTTGAAGCTTGCGAAGCCATTAGCCGCGTGCACAGGCTGTAGTAAAAAGGATAAACAGAGAACACGGATGACGAATAAACAGTGGCTGAGGAGACAGAGGAATACATGTTGCATCCAGCGATGAAACCAGATCTATGCTGAGAAACAGCAAGTAGGGGCTGGGGGTTTTTTGCAGGAAGTGATTAACCAGTCCGAATGCATATTTTAAATGGAAACCACCACAATAACTCAAATGCTTTAGCAGAGAGCATTTACTAAACGAGAAGAGACAGAAATAGTGTGTTTTATATAATGGGTGACCTGGCTGTGAGGAGCTTTTCCTGCAGGTTGTGTCACCAGCCTCCCTGCTGAAGAGAAGGAACCGCTGAGCGTCGCCAGAGCAGCTTCCCGGTGGCTCCGGAGCCCTGCCACGGCCCCGGGCAGCACCAGCTGCCGTGGGGCTGTGTCTGCAGGATGGGCCACCTCACGCAGGTCTTACAGCAGCAAGAAGCCAGACCAGCAAGACCCTGCAGGGCTCTTGGTGCGCTCACCTCCCTGTGAAGCACACGCGAGGAAGAGACCACCCGCATCATCACGGCCGAGCCCTGTGATACCCGATAAAATACAACGGTACCCAGCGCTGGGGGCGAACCGTAGGTTTACTCGCTGCTGAAGTGCGATGTGAGGCCAAACACTCCAATATCAGCAATCTGCATCCTCGCTGCTTAACCTCTTCATCCTCCCCTCTCGCGCCACCAGCCCAACCCAGACCCTCTGGATGGGGTCACTCACCCCAGAATTCCCACACTTGACAGAAGCGACAACATCCACAGCCAAAAACCAGGCCCACAGGGTGAAGCCGAGGTGTCCATCCCACCTTGTCAACTCTCCAGCAGCTGCGGGCACCTGGGGAAAACACACCGGGCAGGGGAGGAGCGCCCGACCCTGCACTGCTGCCCCTGGCCAGATATGTCAGCGGGAGGTGTCCCTGCCCAGGGCAGGGGGGTGGGACGAGATGATGTTTAAGGTCCTCTCCAACCCAAACCATTCCATGATTCTATGATTCCAGGCACCAGCATTTTCCCAGCATTTAAATTACCAAAGTATTTCCGAAAACAAAACCAGGAGCAAAGCTTAGATTCTAGATTTTTCTCACGGAGTCTGCTCTCTCTTGTCTTGCTGAGAGCACAAGGATGGCAGTTTACTATTTAATTGTTAATTACACTTTCTTGTTAGATTTCAGACGCTGAAAAATGTTTAGGGATTTATTCTTCTGTGTAATTAACCACAATGATGAAACACAGTTTTATACCGCACTGCAGTTTTTGCTAAGGTTATTCATAATGGGGAAAGGCTAAATAGGTTGAGTTCATTATTGTTACAGAAAAAAAAAAAAAATGAGGTGACCCAATCAAATTAATTTGAAATTAAGTGCAGTGAGGCTGATAACTCCACACAAGTCAGGAGTTCAAATAAAAATAGAAGAGGCAATCTACAAAAAGCAAGAAATTACAAGCGGGCAGGGAGTCGAGCTGGAATTACTGCAATTCGGAGGTGGCAAACAACACACGGCGTTGGCAAACAGGGCCACTGAAAAAAACAGAGAAAATGGATAAAGAGATGGGTAAAGACTGTAGGATGCAAAAGGAGAAGCTGGAGAAGGAAGGGAAGAACATGAAGATGGATTTGAAATAAATGGGTAGCGACAGTGCTTGTTAAGCTAACTAGATTTATTTCTCTGCCCAGAAATTCTTATGTCCTTACAAGACAGCATCGAAGTAAGGTCTTTAATTTTACTTTTCCCGGGTTTATTGCTTGGGCCTTAATGTTATTTAACAGCAGTGAGTGTCAACCAGTTTAATTGCGAAGCTGGACTTAATTCAAAATCGTTAAATCTGGTGGAAGCTTTTTCCTCCCGACAAAGACATCCTGGTGCCTCTCTGGCAAAACATGGAAGTCGTGCACCCGAGGGGACTGGAAACCACCGAAACACTGACGGCTAGAGCAGGGCCGGGGAGACAGCATTCCCTCCTCCCAAAGAAAAGAAGAAGAGAGAGCAGGATGGGAACCAGCCGGACATCACGATGCTGAGCACTAGTCGGACACTCGGCACAGCCCTGTGCGGGGAGGCAGTGGAGCCATCCCTCTGGGCTCTTCTTTTAGGCTTATCCGGCAAAGCGGATACAGGTTTTAGGCCTCTCTTTGCTTTGCCAAAATGCTGCAAGCTCTAAACAAGCACCAGATGTGGGTAAGATGCCTAATGGTGATCGGGATGCTCGTGATGCACATCGTCACAGTTTAGGGGTTTATCTCATGGGAAATGGTTAAGACAAGCAATACCCCGACACGAGGCATCTCCAGGAAACTCTTGAGTGCTGCTACAAGGCGATGCCTGCGATGAGTTTCCTCCCAAGTCTTTACCAAACCCTGCACCGTTTGTTTTATCCCTCGTCGAACGATAAACAGTGAGATCCCAGAGGTGCTGGGCCCGTTGGAAGAGGCTGTGCTGGGGACTCCCCTGGTCCTGCTGGGACCCAGGACAAACCCCAGCTGGGACCATCAGTGCGATCCGATCCTCTCCCCAACGACCCAGTTTGAACAGCACTTGGGGTTTTAACCCAAGTTAACCCACGACTGGCCGAGATGCCACAAATATCTCAATGCAGCTGCACAAGCGACTCTCCTCCCGGCTCCCCGCTTTGGCCATGCCGAAATCTCACTTTTTGCACTTTCTGCCCCTTCCCCACAAAATGCAAATGGCTCCTCTTCGCCTTGAAGGTCCCACGGCCTAGCTCCTCTCCGTCCTCACCTCTAATTCACCCCTAAGCGTACGGGGAGCATTTGGGATAAAGCCTCAAGAAAGCATTCGACATAAATTATTATTCCCCTTCTAAACGGATTACAAAAATCCTTTTATTACAAAATATTAAAATGTTCTAATTATTGGTGTGGAAAAACGTTTCCTGGAGGTAAAGTTTTTAAAAATTGAGGTTTTAATCACGAGCGTAATCCTTGCTGGCTAACATTTCCAGTCTTGTGAAACGTCTAGATACAAATTGCGCAGAGGCCTGGCTGCGCGGCGAACAAAGGGAGATGCTGCCTGTAAATAGCTCAGAGGACATCAGAAGACACTTCTCTCATCAGCAATCTTTCTTAGCTTAATATAGCTCCTCTTTGCATAAAACATTGACATTTTTGCAATGTTTGGACCCAATGGTGCGAATGCTGATTGTCATCCGAGGATACTAGAGTGTACCTTCAAAAATATGCAAGAACATTTTACCGACAGTAGTTTTACTTGCCTCCAAAATGCTGTATCTTAATATTTCATACTTATATATATTTAAATGTTAGTACCACCGGATAAATGCTAACATGCTTTTATGCTAATGCAATCACTGCAAATCCAGATAATGTTGTGTATTGGCATATACTGTTAGTGAATTATGGATACCTAAATGTACAATCCCACATGCCTAGCAATTATTTTTGTTAGCGCATTTAACTTTTATTTGCAATCAGAGCACTTGAGGATTGTTCAAATGAAGTTTACTTTCGCAAACTGCTGAATAGAAAACATTTTGTTAAAGGTTTAAAAACAGTAAGACTGCGGTGAGGTTTTAGAGTCGCAATAAGGGCACCGCTCAGAAAACTCTACCAGATGGAACAATGTTTGATTTGGTCACGGACTCGGCGATTAAAACCCAAATGCCTAAAATGAAGGACATGTAAGAGAAACAAGAGATGAAATCTTGATTTTTTTTCTGTACCAGGTCACCCTCTTCCACGGCAGAGGCTCACAGATAGAGGCAGATGCCAGGAGGACGATGTCCGTGCGGGCAGCACCCTGGCAGACAGACCCTGGCACGCTTTGCCTTGAGGACCAAACCCTCCCGTGCTAAGGCCGCCTTTCAAGTCCAGCTGAAACCAAATAAATAGGAATGATACCAGGAGGGAGAAATCCTGAGCTGCCCCTGCTGTGCCTTCTCTTTCTCCTCCTCCTGCCTTTGCTGATCCAACATCTTGGCCAGGCTACCTGTCCCGTTGGCTCCATTTGCTGATCCATTTGAAAACCCTTTTATCCCCAGTGGGTTTCCAGCACAGCCATGCCTCCCAGCCAGGTCCCAGCCAGAGCGCACGCCGGCAAGACCTGGGTGATGCAGCTGGTGGCTCCATGCCTTACCTGCTTCACTACCCGATCAGAGTTAAGGACAACACAAATCAGGGGAAGATCTGAATGTTTTTAAGAGTTGAAAAGTTCTGGATGTCACCAAAGCAGGTCTGAGACTGCCCAGCGTCCAGCAGTTCTCTCCTGCGTAAAACAACTTGCCTGCAGCCAACGCCAAACTCCCCCTTCCAGATTGAGCTGTGCTGGGAGTTAACGACCTCCCGGGCTGAGGAGCTGCTGTGATTGTGCCCCGATTTCCCTCTGGGAAGGTTTGCCAGGCTTGAAACGGCTGGCCTGAGCCAACCTGGCTGAAGAGAGCTGGGAGGTGGCCACAGAGCCATTTGGTGAGCAGCAGACCATCGTCTCTTCCCCAGGCATAGCTCAGCATCCAAGGCAGGATCCAATACCAGCCCCAGGCATACAAGTACGGATCAGATCATGTCCCTGCAGTCCAGTGAGCTGTGGCACCTCTAGGGACTTACTGGAAAGTCCTGCCACCTAACTGAGGCTCCTAGGAACAACCATGAGCGAAGGACATAAACCGCAACCCCTCAGAAAAACACAAGCCATCAGGAAAATGCTTAGCGTGAAGTACTTGAAATGCCCCCGGCAGTTTAAATGGAGCACGGAGTAAGCTGAGAAAATGTACGAACAAACAAATTAAGCAGATAGCACAAAGCAGACGAGCTGGCATGTAGGTGTCTATTGAGAAAGCTTAAGCACAGCAAGGGGAAAAAAAAGCAAACCCAAAAACCAGGCGCAATATTCCTCACGTTTTGGAACCGAGCTCTCAGACAATACATCATCCAAACCACTCAGAATTACCATCTGTCAGAATGTGCTTTAAAGAAAAAAGGTCTAACAGTTTCCAAAGTAGTTTTTTAACATGGTCATATTAGAAAAGAGATTGTTTCTGTCCCAAGGAAGAATTAAGTGCAATTGCAATTAAGTGAGGAACACCACATAAAAGCTTTAATTTCGTGGCCACTGCTACATGCTCAAATCATGGGACAATGAGTTTGCTGAGCCTGGATCACGCCATGTTAGCTAAACCAGGAAAGAAGCAATTTAACAGCCCCCATCATTTCGCAAGTTACCTGCGCACGTTTCCAGAACTTCTGCCTGATTTTCTCTTTATGAAACATACAACTAAGAAACTACACACTATTAAAGAACCTAAGGAAAGAATTACAATATTATTTCAAACATTAAGATACGCCAGAATACGAAGAGCGGGTCAGTTTTTCTGATGTGAAAGAGCGTATTTTATTGCTATCAGTATGTCGAGCTCTGTTTCAGACCATAAACTGGATCCTTTCCCAGTGCAAATCTGGGTACCCGCTGCTGTCCATGAGGCCATATTACGTCACACACGCTGAGGACTAACAACATTGCAAAAGAAATGCAGATTTGTAGACTATATTAGAGTAAGTGATAAATAATTTATAATGGTGGAGAAGGGGACCGTATTTTTAGGCAGAGAAATACGCAGATATAATGGTCCTGACTGTCGATATTCACTCTGCACTTCTGACCTTGAAGGCTGGGTGCATCCCATGCATTTCTAAAGCCTCTGCACCTGAAGGTGCGATGTACCACACAGCCCCAAAACCCTTAAACCAAGAAGGGCATCAATACAACCCATTGAGCCCACAGGGTACCACACGCTACGCCCTACCACGAGGACAACTGGGCTCCTTTGGGTAACAGCCACAAACACCCTTCGGACCAGTCTCTTCTTGGTTCAGCCTCTTCTTAAGCCTGTGTCTAATCAACACCCCTTTGGTGTCAGAGGCACATGTCCATGGGGCTTTGGATCCACCGGACCCAAAGATCACGAGTGTTGCTATATTTCTGAAATCAGCATTTTGCTATCCTAAAGCAGCCTAGGAGAAAGGAATAGGAGGGAGAAAAGTTCTCCGCAGGGCGCTTGTAAGCACACGATCCTCCAGATCTTCTCCCAGAGAGGGCTGCCAAAGGGAGACAAGGGGAGGCAGGATTATTCCCCTTGGAGCTTGTAAAAACAAGGAGCCCAGGGCAATCAAGAAACATTCGTAGCTTCCTCATTGAATTACTTCTGGCTGACTCTAACAAGCAGGATGAGGATGCCCTGAGGAGAAGACCAGGGTAAGTGGTGCTGCAAGGAAAGGACTAGGCAGGGGAGAAGCCAATTTGGTGTGTCGCAGGACGAGAGAAGCTTTCAGCTCCTGCTATCAGAAATAAACCAAGAGAGACGAAGAGAAGCACAGAGCCCATTTCCCGAGGTTGTCATCCTCCCGCCCAAGGTGGGAGAGAGCTCACCTGGAGAGCGCAGCTCCCAGGACGAAGGCAGCGTGCTCCTTCAGCGTGGCCTCGGTGCTGTTCAGCCCGTCGATCACAAGCCGGAGTCCACCCATGGAGAGGAAGTCCTTCGCGTTGTCCACCTGGGAGAGAGCAGGTCCCCATCAGCACAAAACCCCCAGCCAAGGTTCCACTCAACCCTTCGAGAACGCCGTGCTTCAGGAAGCACAGCACCTCCTCCCTCCCAGTCTAACCAGCGCGGAGTTTTAAAAGCAATTAAAAATTAAGAGGGAACGACTGTGGCTTGACTTCCGTACAATACTGTCTGTGAGCAGAGGATGGCATGCCTGCAGAAGCAGAGTCTACTAACAGGTACAAGGCACTGCTGAAAACCAAGACACTTCGATCAGCTATCAAAACTATTCTTGACACATTTTTCAGTAATTCAGGTGATGTCAAAAATTCAGTAAATCTGATGATGTCAAAAAAAACCCCCTCCAGTTCTTTGCTCTCTCACCCGAGCAGGCTGTTACTGGAAACTCAGGGAATTGTATGTTTTGCAAACGCACTTAATTAATTGATGCTCTAATTGTAGCACCAGGAGTTCAGAATGTTTAAGAGCCCGTCGGCAGCATCGGCACAGGGGCAGCATCACCTCTGCTGGCAGCGAGGCGCGCGGGCGGCACTGGGTGTTTTCCACGACTACTGTCAAGAGCTTCACACTGCCGTGGAAAGAAAAAGCCATCCCTGCTCAGAAGGGTCAGCCAGAGCCAGGATTTTTCTAAAGCAGACAATATTGGACTAACCACCAGCAGGGAAAAGTTTAAACATTAGCGGGGATTCATCAGCCTTTGACTTTAACCAGACACATGGCAGTTCTCGGAGAGGAGATTAGACAAGGGCTCAGAGTGGCCTGCAACCAAAATGTAGAGAAACAGCACGAAACGCTTCAAGTACAAAATTCCATCTAAAGCCAAATCAATACGTTATGGTTTTCAAGGATTTTATTTTTTTTTTCCAGTTTAAAAGGGAACCTGATGGACGCTCAGAATTGCGTCTGCAAAAAGATTCGGGTTTAGAATTTCAACGTTTCTCCTCCCTGAAAGCCAGGGAGACAACAGCATGTTTTGGTAGGTGGAGACAGAACCTAAAAATTAATTATCAGCCGGGCAAACTGACCTCCCCGGCTTCAGCGAGCACCGATGGGGTGGGAGAGGACAAACACTGCACGACGTGCAGGGTACATCGCGCTCAGGCACCGCGCTCCAGCTTGAAGGCTCTTTTAGTCAACAGTGACTTCATGCTCAGTGTTATTTTTATCTCAACAGTGTGCCTGCACCAAAATTGGCCATAAATCAGATATTTTAGGTAGCCAAGAGAATGAAGAAGCTACTTAGCTTTGTGTCTTACGGGTATGTCTTTACCAAAGCAGGACCCGGGGAGCTACAGCCCGTCTCTTCTCCCCAACAATACCCACCACTTGCTGTCCCTCTGCAAAGGCAGCGGCAGAGAGCCGATCTCCGCAGGTCTGCTGGGGCCGATTCAGGATTTGCAGCAACTTTTGTATCCTTTCAGATCCTATTCTTTTAACTGTCCCTATAAACTGGACCTGTCAGGCCTCCTACTTTTCTGCAGGCCCATCTTCGGCTACAAAGAAACCTACACAGCAACCCAATTTCAGCTGCCAGTGGGTCCCTTTATTGCTCAGACTCTGTAAAAACTCTGATGCTGTTTTAAGGCTGGAATTGGATGTTGACTTCTGCTGCAGAGGGAATGCATAGAGAGGCAGAAGTTTGCATCCAGCATCAGTCCTGGTAAAACCAACTGTTGCCGTATCCTCACCAGCACCGGAGTCCTTCGGGCCAGCCCTAGCGCCAGCGAGCCACCTCAGCCGCAGAATACAAAGTGTGCTGTAAAGCTTGTTTTGAAGATGTATTTATATTTTTTTTTAAACTGGAGTCTGTTGTGAGAGCTCCTTCCCTCACTCACCGTTTTAAAACCAACAAAACCCCCCAAATTCAACAACTTGAAGGTATTAACCTCTCTGGGGAGCGGCGGATGCTGCGAGGCAGCAGCTCGTGCCTCGCTTCAGTCCACTGAAAACAGCACGGCAGAAAGGCAAAGATCAAAAGAGCTCTCGAGTAAAGTACACAGGGAAGGTGGGCGAGGAGAGGGATGGGAGAAGAGCAAATATGACAGCAGTTATTCAGGGAGAGGCTTTGAATCGGAGGAGAAAGAAAACGGGGAGGGGAGGCGAGAGAGAAAATGTTAGCAAAGGAAAGCGAGGAAGCAGCAGCATGTCAACGGCACACAACAGAGAGGAAATTAGCAGTGAGAAATGGCGTAGCATGTCAGAGGAGGGGAGAGAGGAAGATAAGGAGAGTAAATAATTGAGAGAAAGAGCCTGCAACGCGTAAGAACAGGTCTTGGCTCCGTGCACTGCTGTGCAAGCACCATGAATTCTGTTTATAAATGAGTTATGCTCTGGCCTCTTCATTTGCATTTGGTTTTTATGGGTTACAGACAACCCAGCAAGCCAAGCCTTCCTGCTCTTTCTCCAAGATGGGCTCCCAAACATGCCAAGTCGAATCCTGACTGATGAGAAGCAAACCAGAGCTGGCAACCAAAAGCTGAGCAAACACAGAGCCCTTGGTCTGACTCTTCAAGAGCAGGAAAGAGCATCCCTCCCCCAGCTCGGCACTGGTCGCGGCTTCCCCTCCGCTCCCTCGCAGCGATCTGGGAGGCACGCGCTGCTCCCTGTCCCAGCACTCCGGGATGCCTGTGACCATGCTGCGGAGCAGCGAGCATCCTTTGCTTGCAAACCCTGCAGGGCATGGCCCTTTCCACTCAACAGGGCGTTCTGCGCCCCCGGGAAAGCAGCAGGACAGCCGGGAGCAGAACAAATATCAAAAGCCATGGCACTTGATCATTCAGATGGAGGTGGGGGGACGAGGGAGCAGCAGAGGCATCACCGGTCCCACAGGTGGGTGGGCACTGCTCGGGGCCACCCACACCTGCGAGGACCCCCGTCCTCCAGCGGCACAGCCGTGGCTCACCGCAGAGGACTCCTGACAAGTTCAGCCCTCCCAGGGTTATGCGGCACAAGCGTATTTGGCTGCTATTCAGTAATTACATTAAGCCAGTGCTGCTAAAGTCAGTACCAAGCAGAGATAATGCTCTGGACGCATTCAACTGGCTGGAAGAAGAAAGAGGAGGAAAAGCCACGCTGGCTTAGAGACAAGTCATATTTCTTATCAGCTTCCTGCCTGATGAGAAGGTGCTGCCCAGCCATCTGCCCCGACAGCGCGGGCACAGAGCACCGTTGTGATGGAGGCACAAAGGAGCCCTCTGTGCTCCCTGCCAGCCTCCCCGCTATTTCCCCCTTTTCTGACCCCTTTGATGCTGGATGTGGTTCCCTTTGATGCTCCAGTCCCCACGCAGGGAGTGGGGACGGCTTCCCTGCTCCTCTCGCCTTTCTGAAACTGTCTGCCCCATCCCGTGCTGCAAGCGGGCAGGGGTTTATGTCGGAATAGTCCAGACCATTACCCCGGAACCCAAAGCATCCCAGGGTATTTGGGGGTTGCTTTTTAGCATGCTGGCCTGATGCTCTGGCACCCTTAACCGGACAGAATTAGTCCTGAGTATAAATACGAAGCTCTTTGGGCGCCCATTGTTCACACTTATTCTTTGAGTCAGACAGATGTCGACAGGGAAACAAAACCATTGAGAACAAACAGCAAGGAAGCCTCTGCATGAGTATGACAGAGATTTAGTGTGGAATTTCAAGACAAAGAGCCCTGGAAATAAACACTTTATTAGCTGGTGCACAGACTCCCTCCCTCAGCAGCACATTCCTTCAGCTACCTTCCCCCCAAATGCCACATTTGGTTTTAAGAAGTGCCGTTCCAGTCTTGTATCTCCCAAGGGTTGTCCCATTCACGCTCTGAAATGATAAAGTCACTGAGAGCAACACCGGAAACTCTCCCAGTCCGCTCCAGCCTCTCTGAGTCGCTGGGGAGGGAGAAGCCCAGTCCTTTCCCAGCAGGCAGAACGCCGCCTCGACGCCCATCCAAACCGCTGCAGCCCGGGAAGGCACCAAGCTCAGGGGAGAGGAGTGACGTGCCCAGAGCCTGCAACCACCAGGAGGTGAAAACGTGCAAGCTGAGCCAGAGAGATCAGAGACAGGGGGGAAAAAGTGTGAGCATAAACCTGAGGAAGGGAGATTTCGGGGAGTATATTCAACCTCACACAGAGCCGATCAGCACGGCTCAGCTGATGCTCAGGAACTCGCCATTCGCCTGAGCCTTTTCAGTCCTTTCTGCCAAGGGCCCAGCCATAAGAGCGGCTCTAACCCAGCATTTCTTACTTACGCCAAGACAAAAATACAGCATTTTGGGTGGCTGTTGTCTTCCCTGATACGATGACATTCTCTGTGAACTGGTCTAAGGGGACCTACCCGCAACCACCGATCCTTTCCATGGAAGAAGCGAGAAAATAATTATTTTTAGCAGCCATCACTATACTTACTAAACCGGCAGATAAAGCCCCGTTTCGTAACATTTAGCATATAAAAGAAGAAAAAGAGAGTGCAAGGAAAAAAGCCTGAGAACAGACAGCAAATCAGGCAACACTAGCCCCTAGGAAACTGCTTGCTACTGGTACGAGAGATGATTTATTCAAACTCGGATATAAAATAAGCCTGCAGTAGCCCTCTGCTGTCTGTTATTGTCCCAGGATTATGCTAATTAAGCAATTTGTATTACCTGATAGCGATAAGAAAAATAAACCCACGTTTATGACACCGTATCCCTTGGATTTTACACGGTAGTTACTAATGCATTTTTGTTACCTGGTGAACATAATATTCAAGATCATAAAGCGCCGCTACTTTTTCATCCAGCGTGGAGGCAGAGCTGTTGAATTTGCTGATTAATTTAACCATAATTTCATAATCTGTTTCCATCTTCACGTTCAGCTTTTCAAACTCCTCCTTCAGCTGCTCTATGGGCCGGAACTTCTTTCTCACCTCTTCCTCGTGGGCCTTGAAAGCAGAAGGAGGAAACCAGATATGAAGGCAGGTGATAGAGTCAAGAAAGATGTAGGAAGAAACCCCAGCCCCAGATTTACAAGGGGAACCTGGCTGTCTGTGCAAACGGATTTACCCCTGTGCATCACAAATAGGAGGGCAGCGTTGGAGGGTCCTTCTGAGAAGCCCAGGAACCCCATTATCTGTAAGACACCCACCTTGGGTACCAGTAAGCACTCCCCCAGGAGCTGAGCCTGTACCTAAGGGCTTTGTACACCATTTCTACGTGCTTTCCAAAACGCTGTCAAGCCCAGAGGCAGGCAAACGGAGAACAGCACTCTGTTTGCCTGCAAGTGGACGTTCTCAAGACCTGATTGTAAGAAGCCCTGAGGAACCTCCCCAAGTCTCACAGCTGACCCTGCTCGGAGCTGGCGATGGGGCTGGAGACCTCCAGAGCTCCTGTCTAGCCTCAACTGCCCAGCGACTCCGTGCCAGTGGCATCCAGGAGATCTCCTCGGATGTGTACGAAGACGCATTCCAATCGTTTAACAGGTTTTAGGACGGCTCTGTCAGGGACACATATGCACTTGTTGGCAGGGACAGGAGCTGTCAGAAAGCAAAGCGGGGGGACGGGCTGCGAGGTGGGGGCAGCTGAAGTGCAGTGCCATGGGGCTCGGCCAGGAGGTCCAACAGCACCCCCAGGGCTCGATGAACCGAGAGCCGCGGAAAGGCGCGCGGAGAGAAGGAAAAGGTTCTGCCAGAGATCTAAGAGAGCTCCAGAGCTGGCAGGGACCGATTCTCCAGCATCAACACCGGTGACACTGGGGCAGGCGGGGACAGAGCCTGCTGCTGCGGGGGACGGAGGAAGCAGAGAGCCCAGACTGAAGACGGGCTGCCCCAAGAGCAGGAGAAAGCAAGAAAGCCCCTTTTAAAAGTGATTCTGCCACAAACAAAAATACCAAGTGGTAATTTTTACAGAGGAGTGACCCCCAGCTAGAGGGTTTGCAGGTGCAGTGTTCCCCCGGCACGCACTGCCCCGCTCCCCCACGCGCCAACAGCAGCTGAGGGCTCCAGCCATCAGAGAACTACAACAACAAAGAGTGATGGAAGGAAAGCATTATCGATCTAATGGCAGCCGTACAATAATGACTACTGGCCTAATTACTATAGGAAGCACACGGTAACACAGACCGCCATCCCCACCCCAAGCACACAAATTGCTTTTGCCGGAGCAGAGACGGGAGCGGGCTCGGTGTAACTCAATTTACTTTGACACAGTTACTTCAAGGATGAATTTGCTCCCTGCAGGAGTGATTTCAAAATGAGTACTTTAGGTCCATTAGATGTAGCTGTTTTTAGCCCCGTTGCTGGGACAATAGCTATTCTAACAGGGTTTTTTAAAATACAGCTTATTTTCACATATTAGTATCACTAATTTTTGCATTTAAATGACACTCATTTCAGGAAGTTCTGCTATCAGCAATGCTGGCAGCTACATAAATAATCTTATGGAAACCGAAATAATGCCCTGGTACCAGAGAGGACGGAAAAGGACTTTCTGCGACTCCAAGACTTTCCAGCTTTGACTCCTACCTCAGTTTTCCTTTGCCTGTGACAACGTCAAAGCAGCAGGAGGAGTTAGGGCTTAAGGAAACGCTGCTGAGTGGAAGAGGGGAAAAAGGCTGTGATGCACCTGATGAGTCGCATCTCATCCCACCAGCGTCACGCCAGCGGCTGGGGACCAGCTCCAAGCCTGGAGAGCGCTGAAAGCAGCACTGACATCCTCTTTACAAATGGACTATTTGTAACTAAATTGGAAAATTAGAGCTTATATAAGGAAACGTCAACCTATGTTTCACCATGGCCATTTGGGTTTTACCACCCAGGGCGTGAGACTGGAAACCTAAACCAAGGAGGACAGTGAATGGCAAAGTAAATTCCTTTACAAATACCATCACGCTGCAATCCAGTCCACTTTGGGCATCCGCAGACATTTTTGTGACCCAAGCGGCAGCTGAATAAATAAATCAAAACAACAGATAAAAATCCAACCAAACAATGGAAAGGAAATCAGGCCGTGGGTTCTCACAAGTGTTTGCAAGTAACTTTTTTGCATTATTAACTCTCTAATTACACCAGTATCAGAAAGCTTAGGGGAGCAGCATCACTCAGAGAGCTTACGGACCATATTTGCTTTGGGTTCACAGGAAAGATCCCACAGCTTCACTTTAGCATTGGTACACCAAGAACGGCAGGAAGAAATTCCGTGCCTGGATGGCTCAGGACGGTGGTTATGTGGACACCGCGTGCCTGATTTGCTAGTTGAGATCTCGCTCCCTTGAGGAAGGACCAGGAAGCAGCAGCATCTGGTGGCTGATGTGTCGCTAAACCGCTGATCCCAGCCCACTCCACCACTGCGGCCCCTCTCCCCCTGGCAGCCCACGGGGTAATTATTACTGAGAAACACCCTGAACTGAGAATATACTTAAGGACTTATTAGCAGCTTGCAACACAAGGCCCTTAAGTCTGAAATGAATAAAATGGACCCATCCTTACAGAAAACCCAGGATTAGTACAAAAAAGGGTGAGAGTTTCCCAGGGAACTCTACCACTAACAAACTAACAAAGGTATTTTAGGTCCACGTTCACCAGAAGATGAGTCTGCACAGTAGTTTCCCAAGCGATTACTTTAACCATCATATTTCTGAGACATGCAATGTAGGGTGTTGGCACCCATTGCTTCAGAAACAGGGAACTGCTTCCTTACCTTTCTTTCTGCCTTCTCACTTTCCTTCATTTTAGCCAACGCTTTTTTGAGTTCCTGGGACGTGAATGAATTTGAGTCAACATCCACCTTGCCCAGCCTTGCAGAGGAAACAAAACAGTTTACGAGTGAACAATAGTATCTATAATATTTTCATTGTGATGTACTGGCAACAGACAATGTCAGGAGGAAAGGAACTAGGAGTGCTAAATTTCCATGCTTCTCACTTAAAACACACAACAAACCTCCACATTCTAGAAAAGATGTGTTCAAGTGCTGTGTTCTGTGTGTGGCTTGCAGACAGCTCGCCCCGACAATCAAAAAAGGCTCCGTAATCTGCACACCGACCCAAAATCCCAAGCCCTAATGCAGTAAATACAGCTGATTAACTTATGCCTCTGAATTTCATGTAGCAATACAGAAAAGCAAGACATGTTTCAGAGGAAAAAGCAAAACAGCACCGCTGTGCCGCTAGAGCATTGCTAAGGACTTGCAAGCTTTAACTGGAGATTTACAGCTGAAGTTCCGATGATCATCATACGCAAAGCTAGAGCAAGGGTAAACCCAAGCAGAAATTACACAGAAACGCTAAAAACCATGTTGTGTTGCTCTTTTACACCTGTCTCATTGGTTCAGAGTGTGTTTATCTGGGCCGCAAACAATGTTGCACAGGAAAAAGGAAAGCCAACTGTTGTGGCATCATGGAGCTAAAGAGCCTCCGAACAGGAGTGACGGGTGGAGCGAGGGAAGCAGTGGCGAACCCCACGCACTTCAGGCAAGAAAATTCCCCGTAGAAACTAAACCTGCCTTTGTTAGGAGGGTGGCAAGGGGAAAGTCAGCACCTGTACAACTTTTAAAACAAATTAAAAAGTGTGGGTCCAGGGGAAGCTGCATGATCTAAGGAGAACGCTGGCAATACCCGATGTGTAAACAAATGCTGCAAGCGGGCTGACTGCACCGAGTTACCAAGAGCGTTGTCTGGCTCAGGTCAGCACAAACCGAGCCCCTGACAACTGCTCTGATGGTTCAAGCTCAGAAAGCAGTTTCAGACAAACTGCTGCAGCCATTGCAAAGGAAGAAGCCACACTGCAAATTTAGTTTCAGTGTCGTGGCACAAGAAGCCATGAAGGTGTCTGTGAATCCGCACTCAGGGCACTTCTAGCACCATCCCGAAGGGATCACAAAGGACGGGGATCTGTCTTCAGCACTGCTAAACTCTTAAATCAGCAATTAAGTCTCCCAGAGACAGCAATTGTGTGCACCAGAGAAGCTGGCCTTTAATAAAAGGCACGAAACTGGCAGCCGACCCACCCCTGATGCTTTGCATCACTGTACCTTTTTCTTCTTCTCTCTTCTCTCGTGTCACTTTTTCCGTTTTCGCTGTCTGGGAGCTTGGCTTCTCTCTCTCCCGTCTGCAGATTTAATCGTACGTGTGACCCTGCAGGAACGGCCTGACCTACAAACAAAGGTTGGGTGACTTTAGACACGTGCGTTATTTCAGCTTTGTGCAGGAAGGGCGAGCTGAAGGCGCACACTCCTACCCGAAAGAGATATAAAAGCCTCGTCCCACACAGTGAACAGGAGCGGGCTATCCGCCCCCCACCACTCTCCCCTCCAGCAACGTCCCTTTGATCCAAGTGACACTTTAACCTCGCGGAGATGCCGTCCTGACCCACCAAACATGTCCCTGCGCTGGTTCTGTGCCACAGGGGAGAAGGGAGCCCAAGCCCAGCACAGCATCAGCTCCTCCCGGGCCCACTCCTAAAAGAGCACTAAACCTCCACATCGGAGCAGATTTGGAGACTATTGGAGAAAGGGGAATTGGTTGCTGATGGGGGTAGAAAGCATAAAACTCAGCTGCCAAAATGAAATCAAAGCACACCGCAGAGTACAGCCAGGTACGCTGATATCAAGTGTACTGAGACGAGGCTGTGTTGGTTTGGAAATATTGTATTAAAAGGAATATATGATCACTACTACCTGCCAACAAAAATACACAGAATACATTAAGCTTTGCTTTTAAATGCAGAAAAGATGGGAAATTCAGGATGTTTTTTCTTGGTCATAGTTCACCACAAACACGTCACAATAGACAGCTGTCACACCAGGATGGAGGGATGGCCATATTTAGTTGCTGCTTCTTGATGTCGCTTCCTCTTCTTTCAATGCAAGGAATTCACCTGATTAGGAGAGCGGGGTGGCAGACGAATGAAGAGGGAGATCTCAGCCACACACCGACGGACAGACAGACAGCTGCTCATGTTCCTCTTGCTCGATGAGGTTTCCCTATTCAACCTTTCCTTTATCTGCTTCCTTTTACCTAAAAGGACGCCTCAATAAAATAACGCAGCATGCAGGAGACAGCTAGCATCTCACACCAAAGGGAAGCAAAGACAAGGATAATTATTTCATATAATAAATACAGGCACTCAAAGACAAAATGCTGTAGTCTGGGGAACAACCGGATTGATCCTCCCTTTTAAAGACTAAAGAGACATTTCACTGATCAAAGGACCTGGTGCTTCCTACATAAGACTGGGATGTTTGTCACAATTCAGACAAAAAACATTTCAAAGCCTAAAGCCATCCAACAAGTAGAAATGTATTTAGAAAAAAAAAAGACAAACAGGAAAATCCATTTTGGAGGATTTCTCCTATTAAAACAGGGTGCATTTCTGATTGCTCCTCCTTCTCTCCACCATATCCTGTCCGTAGGAGGCTGTGTTGGTTGGACTAGTGAGGGGACAGACGTTACCATCTAAAACTATGCGAGGACAGGCTGGATATGCCTCCTCCGCACTTGGTATGCTTTCCATCGACAGACCCAACCCTTCTTCTGCTCCTTCACTTGCGATATGAGGGAGCTTTCACCTATATGTCTGTCTAGAAGAACATCTTCCCACTTCGAAAAGGTGAGCTTTGCAGAAATTCCCTGCGATAGCTGAGCTTTCCCCCTCACAGGCAATGTAGGCAACGCAGCCGGGACGCCAAAAAGGAGATTGCAGGATCTACACAAAAAAGGACAATACTGCATCTCAGTGGTTCCCAGTAACAGGACAAGGGGTAACGGGCACAAGCTGGAACACGGGAAGTTCCCATCAAATCTGAGAAAGAACTTCTTTGGGGTGAGGGTGGCAGAGCCCTGGGACAGGCTGCCCAGGGAGGGTGTGGAGTCCCCTTCTCTGGGGACTGTCCATCCCCGTCTGGATGCAGCCCTGAGGGATGTGCTCTGGGCAACCCTGCTTCAGCAGGGGAGTTGGGCTGGATGGGCTCTAGCGGTCCCTTCCAGCTCTGGAATTCCGTGATTCTGTGATCTCCTCTGCCTGTTTCAGGAGACACTGAGGCAGGGAGCTGCCAGCAAGGGAAGAAAAAAATTATAAAATTACATTACATGCTAAATATACGGGTGCATGAGGACATCTTCGTCCTCAGCAGGCATGACCAGCACTACAGGGAGAACGCGAGGGGACACTCGCACTGGGACAGCCCAGGTTGCAGCCGCAGCACTCGCTGAAGCAACTCCTCAATTGTCAAATGGAGCCAGAAATAAATGTCCCCGTTAGAAGAGTACAGTATATTCTGGCTGTCGTGCTCCCGGTACATCTGGCCACATTAGTTCCCTCGGTTGCCAGGGGAGAGGAACGCGGCTGATGGGCTCTGCTTAAAAGAAACGTCAAAAGGGAAAGCGACGGAGCAGCCTCCAGAAGGGCCAAGCGACTCCCGTGTGACCAGTCCTCCCAGTTTCTATTTTCAGTGAGCCGTAAATAAAAGAAAACGCGAACCCCGGCGCGCACAAGCTCACAAACCCGGCACAAGCAAATTAAGGAGGTTGCCATCAGAGGAGACACAAACCTTCCCTGCTTCTGCTTCTTCCGCACCATCCTAAATGAGATTCGACCCAGACCATCCAAAGCCCAGAGGAGAAATCTCAGCTCCGAAGCATTTAAGCAGTTTTCATTGCTACAGGGGTTTCTCCTTGCCCCTGTGCATGGCAGCGGAGATTCATGCCGCAGCAGGGCAAACATCCTGCTTAATTAAATAAACCAAGACACAAGTCTCTGTTTTCAGCAAAAAGATCGGTGCAGTCACTTAAAATATGCCAGAAGTTTGAGACAGGATGAAGTCTTCAGTCTTGTTTAGTTTGGGCTATTCTGAAGTATTATTTATAAAGTGTGTTTGAGGGTGGGTTGACTTGAATAAAGTGATTAAAATTGCCAATTTAAACAAGCAAGCTGGAAATCCTGAATTTTAACGTTTCAATATGTAGCTTCCAGACACTTCCCTTAAAAATAGTTGATTCTCTTTGATTCCTATAATTTGAAGCTATTCAACAACAGAATAGCTCTACAACAATGCTCCTGTGCACGCAGCGGAGCGATACCCATGGAAGCAATTACACAGCTTCACGTGCTGCTGATACAGAATCACACTCTTAATAGCTTGTTTCCCCCCTAGAGGAATTAATTTTTTTACTTATTGTTTGTATTAAGTCGCATTTAGGAACCGAAACTCAATTAAAAAATACAAAACCAAGTTTATATTGAAGTGATTTTCCTGACCTTTTTTCTCCTTGACACCTCAGAAAAATAAACAATGTCTATCAAAACTGCATATCCGCGTTACTGAATGAAGCTGAACAGTCTGACTTCCCGGAGATCTCCCAATCCTACAGCCGCTAGATCCCACCCTGTCTTACTCACTCGCTCCTTATAAAGGGAAAGAAGAGTTTCCATTCTAATTAACTTCCCACCTTCCAACCATCTACCCAGATTGGGTAGCAGCTTGGAGGTCCAAGGGAGGAGAAATAGCTGCGAAAACCCCTCTGTGAACCTGCAGAAAAGGCTGTAGCTGCCGGAGGAAGAAGCCAGCAAACTCCTTCCCCCACAACCAGCTTCGTACGCTTTGCCACTTAAAATCTAGCCCAGACTTGGCATTTTTTAAACCACCGCTGGCATGGGTTGAACACACATTACTGCATCAGCTTGGGCTGGTGGATCCAGGAGGAAGCCATGGGGTTTAAGCAGAGCACCCAGCGTCCCCGATGCGGATGTGCCTCCCCCACAGCGGCTCAGCCACAAAGACAGTGTCCACCGGGTGAAATACGCACAGAGGCTAACAACGCTCGCCACCGCATGAATGACAAGGTATTTATTGGGAATAAACGTCAAAGCAAAGCAACAGCGTTTATTTTCCAAGGAGAAGACGCTCATCCTGTGGCACTGTGCTGCTAGGACGGCATTATTCCCATTCTCAATTTCATCCCTTTATCGTTGCAGAAGCACCGGGCTGGGCTTTGCTCTCCCGCACAACCTGGAGCACAAACCCTTTCTGGCTTACGCCACACTCCGGACAAACCATCCTGGGAGCAGCCACGAGCATCCGCAGCCGAAAACCACCTGGGCTTGTGGAGGGCCTCCTACTGCATGGGCATTCACCTAATTTCGATGTGTTCTGCCCATCCTGAAAGTTGCTTAAAGTGACACTGAGGAAGAATTTAATTTATAGCCCTATTCTTTTAATCTTGGTCAGCCAGATTTTTTCAGACATCTGTTTATTTCTTCTTATAATATATTAGGCAGAGTAACAGCACCGGAGTCGGCTTCAAGGCAGCAACTCACTTGCAGGGGTTCTGCTGACGTTTATAAACTGATCCTATTTCTCTCTTGTGTTTTATGTTATCAGCTAAACCTGTCGACTTAAATTATTGCCTTGAAACCAAATCACAGTTATCTGTTATTCTGTTACGTGTACGTTTCTGAAGCTCTACACCTATATCAAGCTTTGCAGAGGCTGAAAACAAGACGATAAATAAATAAACAAATGGAAAACAGAACATGTTTCCACCAGGCTCACAAGGACGGCAAGAATCGGGTACATTATACACAGGGTAACTAAAAGCAGGGGGCTGCTGTGTTGAAGACGCATCACGTAGTAATATCCAAGTAACACCATCTCTCCTGTTCTAGACCAACCAAATGACCACTCCAGTTTCCTCACTGGAGAAGAAAGGCCTCACCCTCTTCAGCAGCTCCTTTCCAGTACGTTATTCCATTTAGTGCCGGCCACAGGTGGTTTTGCATCTCAAGGCTGAGCCCCAGCTCACCACACAGCAACAGGCACCAAAAATACCCGGGGAAGTTTCGCATCATGCAGACACTTAAATCTCATGCCGAGATCCCACAATAACTCCCTGCGCTCCTAGCAGCAGCTTCCTTATGCCCTCCTTTGGACCTCCAAGCTGCCACCCACCAACCTGTCCAAGAGGGACATGAGACTCTCCCCCTCCAAAAACACCTTCTGGCACCACTTTATCCCCCATGGCAGGGAAGGGTTCCCCTGGAAAGGCTTTTCCAAGCAGAAAAAAGGGTGATCTAGCTCAGCGAGGCAGATCCCCTGGTTTCTCCCCAAGTGTGAGTCCTCATTTGCCATTGCAAAAATAAATATAAATCTATTAATGGTGTGAAAACAAACCACAGTTATGAGTCAGTAACTGGCTCTGCAGTTCTCAGAAATCACCTTGGTATCTGAGCGAGCGTCAGATAGCATCTACGGTTCTTTACTCTTTGTTTTCTCTCGGCACAGAGGAGAGAGGGGAACAGGGACTTTCTTCCTAATACAGGCAACAAAAGAATCCGTGAATCAATACGTGAATGTTCCCAGCAAAACAAACCGGAAGTGCTGAGATATTAAAAATAATAAGGCTGCACAACACTGACAGAGCATCTGCAAAAAGTTATCTGATGGCACTGTACCTACTCCTTTAATAAAATAATGATTAAAAAAAACCCCAAACCCAAAAGGAGACAAATCCCAGGAAGCAGCAGAGCTCCTCTCTGCCGCATCGCTGGCATTGCTGGCTCCAGGAGCTGCCAGTGCCATGGGTGGGTAAATGGGAGAGGCTGGGGCACGCCGTGCTGGTCGCGCCCAGGGGGACACAGCCACCCCGGCACTCACTCACGCTGCCCGCTCCTGCCACGGGCTCTGGCCGGGGAGAGGAGGGGATGTCGCAGCAGCACGGTGCTCCGGCCACACGACGATGCCACCCGTTTCTCACGCCGAATGCGGGGCCCAGAGGAAAACAGATGAACCAGCCCCAGTCTGATGGGGCTTGGTGCGTGCTCGGACTCCGGACGCTGAGGTTAGCGCTGCCGAGCGAGGAAGCAGCAAAGCCTGCCTTCTTTTTATTTATTTTTTTTTCCTATAAGGGTGAGTCATACCACTCCTTGGATTGCCTGTTATTTCAAAACAGAACATTTTTACATACAAAAGGAAGAGAAGATGTGCAGAAGACACGGGTCAAGAGGAGATGGATTACTGATGGGAAGAGGAAGCCCAGAGTGAGCCTGAATCTCATTTTGCTGCTTCCTGCCCCTTTTTCACTTATCTACAGCCTTTTGTATTAGTTCGCTTTCTGGCACTCGCAACTCCTTCCAATTAAGTGCCACCGGAAAAGGTCATTAATATGCTATATATCACCTCATCCAGATAGCTGGCGGAGAGGTTTAACAGCATCGGACCTGGAAACTTCCCCCAGAAGCCACCCCAGCATCCCACGGTGTTTCCCAGCGTCCCTCGCCTGCAGCACAGGCGGTGAGACAGCTCTGACACCAGCATCCACATTTCAAGCAGAAGCTCCTGCAACGCCGGACACAACGCTTCACAGAGTCACTTCACACGCAGCTCTCGTTTCCATTAGGTCTGCACTTCTGATGGGAAACCACCGCTGCCCGTAGAGCACGGCATGTCCTTTGAGAAGCACCACCCTGGGCACTGCCTCCGGTCTCTCAGGTCCGCACCATCCGTGGCAGCAGGGGCTCTAATTACCCACTGTAATTAATTACAGAGAAAACTCTTTTATAATCACTGTACTTGCCATGTTCATAAACTGTTGTTTAAGCACGTGCTGGCAGCACCTGCAGGGGACGGGATGCTGGTCAAACCCCTGCCGTGACCCACCACGCTCCCAGGGGCTGCTGGCTGCGCTGCCTCTGCAAATCCAAAGTCCTGGTGGCATCAGGCTGGTTTTACCACCATTATTTTGTCTTATCATTACACCCTGCTGCGTGCAAAGGGCCAAGAAGGATAAAGAAACATCCTTCTCTTCCCAGGATTACCGAGGAAACCATGAGATGGGAGTTTTGTCCTTATAGCACGAGCAAACAACTCAAGCTGCTGTTTCCTTCTGCCTCTCAGAGCACGCAGACAAACACCGAGCCAGCAGGGCCCAATCCCCGAGCCACAGGTATTTAACTCGCAGCAGCAACTCACACCAATGTCCTCCAGAAACGCCTGACTGTGACGAATTGCTGAGAGCCTGGACAAACAGTTAAAAAATACCTCAATAAAAATCAAGGATGTTTCACGCAAAAGGCGCTTTAGTTGGTTAGTTCACCTGGTAAATCTTTTATACAATACTCCACGCTACGCTAATAAACATGCTGCAATTCGGTCACTCAAAATGGTGACGCCTAAACACGACATCTTCACCAACACCGGCTTTGCACCACGCTGCAGCAGAGCGCGGTCAGAAGCCACCTGAAATGCTTTCAAGCTCACCAAGGGCGAATCCATTCCCAGTTCAACGCCCAGCGTTGCTGCTGGCAGCAAAACCATCCCTGGGAAAACCCCAAAATCGCTGCAGCGCTCCCCCCCAACGCAAAGTGCCACCATCCCTGCTCTTGCCTGGCGTCCTTAAGTCTCAAAGAAGCAGTGCTGCTTTCTGCCGGACTTGAACCCTACCTCAAACAGGGTGCAAAGAAAGGGCCATTTCCATTCCAGTTTCTCATTTAGTAAGAGAGAAGCTACTTACTGGTGCTCGCTGGGCTACTGCTTTCCCATGGCTAATGCCACAGAGGTCACTGTGTGGACTCGGTGTGCTACGGGCTCTGCACAACCAGGGTCACAGGGAGACACGTGCCCACAGTAAACCTCGGGAGAATTTTCTTTGATTTTTAATGCCAACCGCTTGCTTGCTGCAGTAATGACCATGTCCTTAAACAGCATCCATCAGCCCTACAGCTCAAACATTTCTTCACCTGAAAAGGGTTTTAGAGCCGCTCTTTTGTCCCACTGCTGAGAGGTCTTCTCTGTAATTTGTTTCCCTCAGCAGATATAATGAAAACGTTTTTAAAATGACTCCAGAATCAAATCCCTCCTTCCGTGATTCGATCTGCAGCTAGCAGAGAACAAAGCGTCGCAAGGAAGGGGCCTTCCAGTAAGTAATACTTGGTTAGACATGTGAAAGCATCAGTTAAATTTGGACACTCAGCTGGACAACCACTTACAAGTGCCAATTCAAACCGATCCAGGGCTCTCCCACGGCACCGGTATTTATGTTCTCTCCATTGATCAGCAAGCGCCGGGGGCCCTGAGCCCGGTTATTCAAACTGGCAGCACCCCGCGAGCACTGGGCTCTGGCTCCTAACGCCTCTTGCCAAATCCACCCGCTGCCTGCACTTGGCTTCACCTCCAGCTCCGGCAGCGGGAGTGCGGAAGGGGAGGGAGAGGCAGGCAAACCCGGCGGGGAGGATCGACGGACTCTGGTTGATGCTGTCAGAGCGGGTCCATTTAACTCACACCCACCATCGCCGGTGGCCAAAGAGATTATTCTGCACGTAGTCCAGCCTCGGGCAGGGGCACGCATGGAGCAAAGCTGCCCAAAAACCCATCAAACCTTGACCCTCTCGTGCCAAGACAACCACCGAGGACGAGAGAGCCGGCTGCCCCGTGCAGGGCAAAGCACGTACCCCCCACCAGCTGCCGGCCACTTTCCGGGATGCTCCGAGATAGTAAGCAATGGAAGCGAAGGCGGATGCTAGCAAGGTGCCTGGGGAGGAAGGCTCTTTGGGAAGGAGCGACGGGAGAGGACATATGGTGCCTCTGTGACGGGAGTCGCTGCTGTAGCATCTGTTGAGGTATCTTCCGCTGCTGCCAATACAGAAAAGCTTCATATGGCGAAGAGCCCCTCGCAACAAGTGCTTCTGCCCTTCCACCTCCCTCTCTGCAAAGATTTCTCTCTCACTTGCACTGCAACAGCAGAAAGTACACCAGGAAAAAAAAAAAATCATAGCGGGGAAGGAGGAGGAAGGGTTGCCCTTTTGTAAAATTGGCAAAAACATGTGTTTTCACTTTATAAGCAAACCCTTATCTCCAGCTTCAAGCCAGTCATTCCTTATGCATTACCACACAGCCTCGGTTACAGCATGATGCATGTGCTTAGGGATTCAATGCAAAGCACTTAATTTATTTTCTCTTTTGATACTGGGCTCGATTCTGTGAACTGCAGAAGTTGAGAGAGTTTAATCCCACAAAGGTGTGGGCAGCAGCAGCAGAGTGGAGAACTGAAGGTGTCCAGCCCTAGTCCGATCATTTCGCTTATCAAATGGCATGCTTGGCTGCACGGACACGGAGCGACCTTTGTCTCACCATGTCGCCAAGTCAACATCTAAGAGAAACGTTATTTACAAAAGCCAGTTTTAATCCCTCTCCAGCTCACTAAGTTATTTATCTCCAAGCCTTAAGTGCTTCATAATGTCACTACAACCTATTAAATAATTGTCATCCCACAGGTGTATTTGTTATACTAGAAAGCCCACCTGGGACATGAAGGCTTATCTACGTTCAGAGAAGATCAATGCAGAACGTAGGCAGAGAAGGACGAGGGATATGACCGGGAGAATTAAGAACCTGACAAAATGAACTGAGGATGATGTTCATTCTGCCGAATTTTAGGCATCTAATACCTTTTTGAGCCAGGCACAATTGGCTCCTTTACTATGACAGAGAGTAGCACCTCCAGAACATCATCAACCACAGCTGTCTTCCACATCTGTCACCCTCAGCGAGCCTCTCTTCCTCTCTCCAGGGACCATTTCGATGGCCACCACAGCTGAACATGTGGGAAGAGAAAACCACCCCCGGAGAACCCAGCAATGTGGAGGCATGGAAAGGGCACAACTGCTCTCTAGGGAGGGACAGTCCATCAGGACCAACACCAGAGGGAGAACCAGGAGATCTAAACTGGCCACAGTTAATCCACAGTTGGTAACAGGAGCTGAAGCCTAAGATTGTGCTACAGGAGGAAAAAGGGGCAAAAAAGAAACTATTTTCAAGGGGAAGGCTGGGAAGCTTGAGAAAGGGTCTTCACGACCCAGTTCCAGCTACCTCTGTTCCTGTCCTCAGCTTCTGTGATTATGACTCAATCAAGGCTGAAACTGAAAAGACAAGACACGTTCAACAGCGGAAGACCAAACTCCCTTCTCCGGCTACCACTGGGAGCGTTTCAGGACATGCTGGCAAGGCGTGCAGCTTGTTGCCTCGATGGCGGCTCTTCTCCATGCGTGTCGGCTGGCGCGTCACACGCTTTCACACCAGCGGTCGCAGCAACATCCCAGCACCAACGTTCTCCCGAGCCCAGAGCATCCCCCAGAGCCAAGAGGGCCTAGGTCCACAGACGGTTGGACAACATTCCCCTGGTTCAACGCTGAAAGGCGCCTGATCCCAACCTCCTGGCTGCGAGACTAGCACGATGTATTGGATAAACTCGTCTGCCAGCTACACTGCCAAGCTATAGTGAGAACAAATTTGAATAATAAAAGCTGGAATAAGAAGATGCCTTGGAGAGAGCGTTGGTATAGTGCTCTCCTAAGCTTCAATTTAAAGCCTTGTTTCTATAGCTAATGCAGTCGTAGGGAACATTAGCCTAATTTTTGTCAAGAGAACTTGTCAACACTGCAGTATTTAAGATAGACGCTAAAGACTTGTTTTATACTGCAGATAGATCACTAAGAAAGAAAGTAGTTGTGCCACGCTTGGTTCACAGGAAAATAAATTGACATTCTCCCTGAGCCTAATGAGGGGATGCTGGTTTATAACAGCACGCGCGTGAGCAGCCTCGCGTTTCAGCAGCGCACACACCCCAGCTGAGTTTGGATCCACATTCACCATGGGGTGAGATCAAGGAATCCATGGGGAGGAGCTTGAGATGGGCCATCACTGGAGATGGACACCCAGGGACACAGAGGGGGAGAGAGAGAGAGAAGGGACACATTTCCCTTCCAGACATATTGGGTAAAACATTTGGCCCAACTCCTGAAGGCTTGGGTCCTTCAGCTGAGTCATGACCAGTGGACTACGATTACAGGGCTAAGGGGAGAAAACGGGCGGTAGAAGTAGAGAATCAGTTTGGCCTTCTCCGGGGTTCAAGCAGAAGGCCAAAATCGGTCTTGCGTAGCCTGACTTTTAGAGATGCTCCATGGGCAAGTCAGCAGAAAAAAACCAAACCAAACCAAAAACAATAAAAGAGGCTGTACCCTGCATCTTTAGGAAAAAAAGCCGTTTGCACAATCCTGCTCCCATCATACCCCACTTTAAAGTAGTACACCATTCCCAGGAGCCCGGGTGCGTTAACGCTGGCACAGCTTCACACCTCCCACATGCCAGCCTCAGAGCTGCGTCTGCAACAAGCCCAGGGTAACAACCCTGGCGCCCGTGGCATAAAGGCTACTCTGCGACCTGCAGCTCACTCAGTGCGAAGTTGAAAATGCCCTTTTATTCGCAGTTGTCACTTGGAAGCAACAGCAGAATAACCTTGGGTTCGGAACAGAAATCAGCTTGTGGAGGAAGCCTGTGGGAGCGCGACCCCCAGGCTGCAGACTCGTGGGCAGGAGGGTGGCTCTGCCCTGCTCGGGATTCTGCACTCGCAGAACTAAATCATTACAACGGCCAGAAATGTCCCTCGGGAAGGAAATCCTCTCAAAGATAAATCAATAACTCAGTGTAATTTTAGCATGCAGCCAGGAGAATTTACATTGCCAGGAAGGCTGAGAGCTCTGCCACGGAGACAGAGCCACAGCATCATCAAACGGCCCTGCAGCGGTCCCCTGCGCAAGAGCTCAGGATCTGCGCATTTACTGCAACACCAGGAGCCTGGGCTCCACCGTGCCGGGGCCTCTATGGACCCAAAACGAAACGGCGGCAGCAGCAGGGATGTGGGACGGCAAAAATCCCTTGCGACAAACCTATCTTTCCCCGGCTGTGTCCCAGCTGCCCTCCTCCGCAGCAGCGTGGCTGCTCTCCGCAGTCGTGGCAAACGCTCCCGCATCTTCCAGGGTAAGAGCCGTGCAATTAAAAAGCAATGAGTTAAAACGGGCAGAGGAGTCCAGGGGGGGAGCGCTACAGCCACTGCCTTCTCCCCCGCCAGGGTTACAGGGGTTCCCACCAGCCAAAGCACCCGCAAAATAAGGCGAGACAGTGACACGCTGCAGCACACGCTGTGATTAATGACACTGCAATTTACGTAATTATATTAATGCAAAGTACACTTGGACCAGTAAGTTCAAGGAAACTAATGACACTTTACAGTGCAGTTCAACACTGAGCAGTAACTCTATCAAAAAGAAAAAAAAAAAAAAGGACCCTAATTATTCAGTAGTTCCTCTCCTCCCAGATTCTCAGGGTCAGCTTGGAGGAGAAGGTGGCCTGAATTATATTTTCGTTTCCAGAACATCAACAGAATTGCTAACTAAGTTCCAGCAGCAAGGTCAAAGCCTGCCCATAGTTATGCATGCCATCCCCCTCCTGCCTGCCGGCTCCAGCAAACGGCGGCACCGCTGGACCCGGGAAGATCTCAGGCTGCCCGTGTCCTCTACGAGCGTGTTTAACACACCCACCCCCTGCGCTGCTCCTCCAGAGACACGGGACCGAGCGCCTCTGCCGTCTTTTGGCTCTGATCCCCAGGATGGATGGATAAACTACGGCAGCTTTTTTCTTTAGAAGCTAGAAGTGGCCTCCGTGAAGCGCGGTGTGTTTTACATACCTAGGAGTTGAACCCAGACCACCTACACATGATGTATCGTCACAACCAAAGCCCGCGGCGGACGTGGAGCCTGCGCTGACAGTGCGCAGGGGGCTTGGAAGCAGCTCACCACCCGGCTCCACAAGAGCTTGAGGCACGCGGAAACCCTCCCTGCACAGAAAACTTCTGTTGCTGCTCTTGCTCCTTCGTGCTTTTAGGACTTGCCACGTGCACATAGGCACAGGCGCGTGGTCCTCTCTCCTCCGCGGCGCGCACTCCTCCCCTGCTGCAGCCCACCTGGAGCGATGGATGCATTTTGGAGCACTCGTGCTGGCCACACCGTGGGGTCACTCCTTTAGTCACTCTCCTTTGGTCCCAGCAAGCTCCCAGATGTGCCCACGCTCCATCAACGCTGACACGCTGCATGGGCCTAGAGCTGCAAATCCAGCTTTACAGCAGCTACAGGCGTGGCCTGTGTTTTCATATTATTTCATCGAGACTTGGAATTTGCGCCTCTGAAACGCCAAGATCTGTTAGCAGAGATGATCCAAGAGGCAGTGTCAGAGCTCACGCCAGCACCGATCCAAAGAGCTGAAGATGAATTATGGCCACCCCAAACAAAACCACGACAACCTCTTAAGCTCCTACGGTGCAGAACACAAAGGTGCCTGAGAAGCCAGGGCAGAGCAGCCCTGCAAAGGCTCCACAAAAGAGAAGGCCTCACAAGCATACCTCCGCATCCGATACAAAACCAAACTCACAACCACTATTAAATGAATGGTCACGAGTTTCGTGTCTCAAGATCGCACCCGTGGGCTACAAGCCGGCAAAACTGTCCTGGTAGCTCCCAGGCTCAGCAGCAGCACCCTGCAAGAGGGAACACGCAAAAAGCCAACTCCGCGATGGATCGGGAAGACACATATGAAGCAATCCGTCACGTGGCAAACCGCGCGCACCCAGATGTCCTGCAACACAATCAGAAATCGATAGCAAGACGCAAAACGCCTCAACCACACAGTAAAATACAAAGAACACTTGTAATATTGATTTTAAAAGTGCCTCGGAGAAGAGAGTTGTGAAGAAGCCTGAGAAAGTAAAGCAAAATGCTGGAATTGAAACCTTTTTTACCTCAAAAAGACATTAATAATGGATTTTCAATGCAAGAAGAAAAAGTGAAACCCACACCAGATTCTCCTGGTAATAACAGCTTTCTGCAAAGCCCAACTATTAACGTAACAGGAACGTCCATCAATCAAGCACACAGAAAGTACTTGGAGAGCTAAAAAAGGAGCAAGCAAACATCTGCTTTTGGCAACTTAAATTTTGCCCTTAAGCACCAGGAACATAATAAATTATCAGAAGGTTGAGCTTGAACTTATTTTCTTCCATGCTGGAGAGCTAAATGCTGAGCTCGGGGGTAAAGGTACACAAACGTGCCGCCGTTGTGATTTGTGTTTGACAAAAAATGGGACGCAGTTTCATTTGTAGACTGAGGAACACTTGGAAAACACCAGTGCTGTTCTCAGCACCAACAAGGCAGTGAGCTCCCGACAGCAAACCAGTGGCAGCACCTGCAGAGAAGTGACTGTGAACCATTCTTTGTCCCAAAACTTTAGCAACCACCTTTTTGTCATGAAGGAAGGTCTTGTGAACCCTTCTCCACCTCCAGCCACCCTCAGCCTCTCCAAGACCATCCACACACTGGAGCGGTACCAGGGTGGGATGACAAGACATGCAGACTTGCTCCGAGATGAGAGTCACATCCCTCCTCGCTACTGCTCTTCTCCCGTCGTTGCATGTGCCCCGCAGGAAGCTGCAGGGATTAATGCAGATCTTTGGTGCCTGCGTTTCTTTCTCAGTGCTCTCATCAAGCAACACTTCACATCTTGGGTCCAGCCACCCTGACTGGGGTGCTAGCAGCAAACCTGAGAAAAGCTGGACTTACACCAAAAAACCCAGCTGCCAAAGAAAGTAACTGGGGTGCCCCCATGCCTCCAATATTTCCTCTTTTTTTAAACACAGTAGGTCAAAAAAAGTGCTGGAGATAATGAACAGGATTTACTGATTCAACCAGAAGAAGCTGCAGGCATCATTGCAACTAAGTCTTAATAAATTCTGAAGAGTGACACTATAAAATGACATTCCGGAAGTCTGTATTTATTGTCTCCCCATGCTTTCTGTATCCAAGGTGCCGTGTCACACTTAATAACAGTTTTTCTCCCCAGCTGCCAGTGTTGCAAATCCTGCCTGACACCTGACAAGCTAACGGTTGGGGTTCACCCCCCTCAAATATACACATCTCCACCCAACATAAAGCTTTGGTGACATGAAGAGGGATAAATGATTAAACCAGTACTGCCCAGGCGCTGTACGGGAGAGTACAGACTGTCCCCTCGTCTCTCAGCCGTGCTGGCTCCGCAGGGCTCACCGCGATGCAGCAGGGGGGTATTTTTGTCCCTCCTGCGCCGACAGAAGCGATGCAGACAAGAAGCAGCCGTTGCAGGAAGGTACGTTCATGCACAGCCATGTTTCAGAGCAGAAACATGTCGAGAACAACCAAGCATCACTGCCACGCGGTCCACAGGAACACCACTGGGATGAACCACGGTCCACGACGGCAGAGCAGCCCCACCAGCGAGATCCTGCCCAGTGTCGCAGCAAGCTCTATGCGAGGCATCGGAAGGTCCTTGTGGAGAACCACAGAGAACCAGAGGTCCTTCAGTTCCTCATGCCAGAACCGCAGGAAATCTCCCCTTCCAGGGCTCCCAGCTCAGCTACGACTGCACAGTGCACTTCAGTGACCCCGTATCGGGCTTTTAGACCGTGGATACAATCTTTCTCGAGTGTGGTCTCCAGCGAGTGTCTGGTCTTAGGGATATTACACAAGAGGTAAAACTTCAAGAAAATCGCCTTTGCACTCAGGTTGTGGATGGATACTTGACAAGTACAGGGATACTATCATCCCACCCTGTCTGCACCTTCTGCATTGTAGAGGGGACAAAAGAAGTCACATGAACAATCTCTAGTTCACTTTAGGAAAAAAAAACCCACCAAAAACTAACAAAAACCCCACACACAAATCAGCGTATCAAGTACAGCAGAGAGCAAACAGGAAAACCAGCCAGTGTAGGTGGTTTGACCTAACCTGAGGATCTTTGTTGGAAAGGATGACGGAGCGTGTATACCTTTCCTTCTCATAAAGCAGTTGCATTGACACCACTGGCCGACACAGCTGCATTTAGAGGCTCTTCCTCCTCTCCTGCTTGCCAGCAAGCCCAGGCTTTCCCCGCAGGCAGCAGGGTGAGGTACAAGCTCTCCTCCATCAGCAACCTCGCTCCGCTCCTTCTTCAGGACATGTCCTTTCCACTTCAGGACGTAACACAAAGGTTTGGAGAGCATCTGAAGAGATCAAAGTGAGTGGAAAGATAATAAAACAGGTCTCAAGTGAAAAGCCTCTTGGCTTATCTTCCAGCAAAGGCTCTGGTCCTGTGGGGCACCTCATTCCAGCCTCTGGCTCCTGGCTCCAGCCCCACTGGGCCCCGCAGCCCCCCAGTACCTGGCCTCAGACATCACTTTCTGCTGTCTCTCTTCAGAGAGGTCTCCAGCAGCTCTTCCCATGTGTGCTCTGTTCAGGTTTCAGCGGGTGTTAGCAAGGGGGACAGTCAGCATTGCCAGTAGGATTTGCATCTCTCTGTGAAGCCCAACATGAGATCCCTGCCTTAAAAAAGGTACTGCCATACAGCTTCACAGATCAGTCAAAGTTGGAAGGCATCTCTGGAGATCACCCCGTCCAACCCCTGCTCAAGCAAGGTCACCCCGAGCAGGTTGTCTTGTCCACGACTGCGTCCAGTTGGGTTTTGAACATCTCCTAGGATGGAGACTCCACAACCTCTCTGGTGGAGCTGACCTGCTCCAGTGTTCAATCGCCTGACAGTAAAACACATTTTTCCATGTTTCAACAGTTTCTTCTACTTCTGTTTGTGTTGTCAAGGTCCCTCTGAAGGCGCAGCTCCCACTCCTCCCAGCTTCCTATAATACAGTCTGTAAATCATAGAATCGNCACCAGTGCCGTATTTTACAGGTATTGGGAAATACCTTCCCAATACCTGTAAAAACCTTCACAATTTGCCACCTCGTTACAGCTCTAGTTAATTGAGGTAGAGAGAGGTCTAATCATTTTTGCATGCTATCGAGTGTAGAACAGTGAGATAACTGTAATTAGTAGCAACCTGGTTAGCAGGTTAAATGATAGTATAATTAATGAAGAACAAGTGGGCTTTGTTTCAAATTAAAAAAGCAGCAGATTATATCAAAATGTAAATGCATCTTAAAATACAGTCTTGGTGACAACTTAAAGGTGCTTTCAGAAACACCACCAGACAGAAACAGAAAGGTTTTGCTTGGGCTGAATGACAAATCCTAAAAATAAAACCTGGTCTGGGGGTAAAATGCAAATTGTTGATTAGATCTATTTACTCACACCCTGCAGTGATGGGAGAGACAGGCAGCTTAATGTTTCCTCTTTCACTTTGCAGGATCATAGGCACATTCCTGTTATTGCCATTGCCGCTTGCAAGGTCTTTGCAACCCTGGGAGATCTCCAGCAGAAGAACAGAAGAAATACCAAGTGACAGACTGCATACATTAATTCAGTATTCAGAAAACATCCTGTTGCAAGTGAATGACCCAAGCAAAACTTCCTGCAGTTTTAAGGAGCAGGCAGAAAAATCAAGAGAGGGGAAAAGAATCTCAGGACTGAAGAAAGATCTTTTGAATCTGAAATGTTATCCTTAATTAGAATTTCCAACGCCACCACACTTACTCCTTCCAAAATGTAAACACATAATAAAAAATTAAACTGGCATATAGCGCTGTAAGAGTTGTTGCAATAAATGTGAATTAGTTCTACAAAACGTCAGGACAGACCCAGGGGGATTACATTTTCTTTCCCAAGATGATGCCGGTAAAGCAGAGCTGCAAAACCAGAGACATATATTTATTTTTTAACTCGGAAGCTTCCTTGAGACGTTAAAGGAAGCTGTTTCAGTAAAGCAGAGACATTTGTTTCAGCGTGCTGGATGATTTGTCTGATCCCCAGCATCCATGACGGTGCTTTGGGTGGAATTCAACACTTCCACGGCCACGAAGCCACCCCAAGGGTTTCATGGGGATGGGGGTCGGATGCACAGCTAAGCAAGCACGCATTGCAACACCCGGAAGGCTCGTCCCACAAAACACAATCCTGCATTTAAAGTGTGAGAGAGTTGCTCTGACTATATTCGGTCAAACCTTCGGAACCATTTAAGTGACTCAGGAACCCAAGTCGCACTTTTTAAAAACCACTTTCCTGTAACATCTGATAAAAACATTGGAGCCAAGGTCTGGCTTGCTTGCTCTGGAAGGAAGAGGGAAGATACTCAGACTGGAAATCCAAGATAACCAAGGCTGTACGCATTCCCAAAATGCTTTCCAGGAGGAAAACATTTTTCTTCCAAAGCATTGTTACAAGCTTGAAATAACTGTGCAGACTGCTAGATAAAGACAGAGATAAAAATAGGCCCGTTATTAAATACTTCTTCTTTAACAAGGTTCATCCTTCTAAACAGCCACATGAAGGTTATTAATGTTATTACAGAAAATATAGCATGCTTGCACATAAAACCATAGCAAGATGTTCCTCATCACCCAGCACACATTAACCATCTCTTAGCAGCTCGTATGCTCGCAGCATCCCTGCTTTGGCAGAGAGAAGATAAAAAGAGAAGAATGAGAGATCCTCTCTCTGGGAAACAGCCTCTCCTATTTCGAAGCACTTTTTGCCTTCCAAACAATGTAAATTTAACCATGGGAATGATTCCACGCTGCTTATGTCCACTGCTATCCAGCTGATAGATACTTCATCTCTTCACTAACGCTACACTTACATTACAACACCAGCAGTCAGAGCACCACTAAAGCTAAGTTCGAAAATATTTTGACAAATGCAGCCTAACTTCCTCCTGTTGTACAAAAAGAGCCGTTTGACTCTCAAACACCTCCATCACCTTGTTTATAACCATTTTATAACTAACCTGTAAAACACTGTAGGGCACGGAATCACACAATACATCCTTACATCCTTGTTTTGGTTATGCCCCACATCCAAGCCCATGGCTCTGTGTTAGGGAAGTTGCAAACTTTTATCTCGGCTGCTCAGCAGAGCAATTAGCTTTTAGCAGTACGTGCATCACCGCAGAAGACTGTATAACCAGCTTGTTTAATGAAACCAGTAACACCACTACCAGTAAGGGACAGCATTCATCCTGATTCACTGAAAGCCCATCTCGGCCCCGCTTTGCTCCTCAATCATAGAATTGTCATGGTTGGAAGGGACCTTAAAGCTCATCTAGTTCCAACCCCCTGCCCTGGGCAGGGACACCTCCCACTGGATCAGGTTGCTCACAGCCCCATCCAGCCTGGCCTTAAAAACTCCCAGGGATGGGGCTGCCACCCCCTCTCTGGGCAACCTGGGCCAGTGTCTCACCCCCCTCATGGGGAAGAACTTCTTCCCAACGGCCATTCTGAA
>VXBO01007340.1:637207-670445 GCA_013400135.1 Rhinoptilus africanus
CTGCTGAGGGTGCGCTCTGTGCCACTGTCCATGTCGCTGACAAAGATGTTAAACAAGACCGGTCCCAGTGTTGATCCTTGAGGGACTCCACTTGTCACTGGCCTCCACTTGGACATGGACCCATTGACAGCCACTCTTTGGGTGCAGCCATCAAGCCAGTTCTTTATCCACTGAAGTAAATTTATCCAAGAAGTAAATTTAGAGGTTTTTTCTCACTAGCTCTACTGCTGCCAGGATACCAGCAGTTCTTGAAACGACAGAAGACAACAGAAATTTTATCTGTGTTTGAGGGGGAACAAGAAATTGGCTCTCAGTTCATTTCACAAATACTGAACCTCCTGGACACGCCAGGAAAACAACAGTTGCAAAACTTCTCAAGTCACGGAGAAGCTGATAGGAAACACTGGGAAACAGCCCTGTGAGCCAGCGCAGTACCCAGCCACACTGAACGTCCTGCGCTGAGCCCACTGCTCCGAGCGATGTGCGCTGGGGCTGGGCACACCACCAACCCCTACCATTACGCCTAATTAAAACCTACCAGTTAAGTGTACTGACACACAACCGTCCATCTCTGCCCGGTTCCCTGGGATGATTTAGTACCAGGAGTGATGCAGTTCTAAGGTCTCACATTACTCAAATTTAAATAGATATATATAAATATATACCGCATTTACAAGACGCTAAGAAATACATAATCAAAACTACATTACTACACTTGCCAAGTTAGAGAAGCAGAGGGTTTTTTTATAATGTAGGAGCATTTTTTTTAATTTATTTTTTTTTAACATGCACATTCAGTTACTAACCTATAAAGTTTTGTTATTTGCTACAGTTTCCCATTTCTTAGCGTGAATGACAAAGGTTCTGCAGTTCTGTTCTCTCCTGGAAAAGGTCAGCTTTGTGGCCAAGGACCCAGCCCAGTAACATTCCTGGTCATTTCATGAGTGTCTCAACCATATGGGTCCAAAGCCACCGACACCTCGTGGGGATGGTGTCAGTGGCTCCTGGCAGCTCAGGACACCGTCCTGCTCTCCGTGCAGTGCCACGCTGCCCTTGTCTGCACAGTGAAGAGACAAGGACCAGGGGTGCATCCCCTGCGGGCACTCTCTGAGTTCCCAGCTCAGAGAACCCGCTGGCAAAGAAAACCCAAGCAGATAATGCAGAGTAAGGCTGGAGAGAGGTAACAGCACTGCCCTCGTCTCACAGCTGAGCTGGAAAGACTCACACAGACAATATCTCCATGTCCAAAACGTGGCATCCTTCAGACACCCCCTACTCAAACAGAGGTTTCAGTCACCTCCTGTCTGCAAGCTCTCCGAGCATCTCCCGAGCATCCCAATCCTGCCCTCTTACAGCACCAGACAGGGAAACACGCTTATCCCTCCTACCCACATCAGGAGAATTTACTGTTTTACGTGTCTGCCCCACACCACAGCCAGAAGCAGCACAGGGAGCTTCAGCCCTGGCACTTTTGCCAGAGAAGACACTCAGTGTACGGAGGAACTGAGCATGAGCCAGCGTTAGGGAAACCCTCCACCCCCAAGGTGTGAAGTCAAGGAAAGCCCACGAGGGTGGGGAAACCAAGAGAGGAGAGAGGAAGCATGTGGTAATGAAAAGGAGAAGAGGCACAAGATACATTTAAGCTATCAAAAGCCTCGTATGCGAGAGGTCAGATGGAAAACAAGCAGAAGGAGTGCTGCTAGTGGCTGTAACTCTGCCTCTGAGCTCCGAACACTTGCAACCGCTCTCGAGCCTGCCTGGGCTTTCCTACCTGCTGTAATCCCCCTGCAGCTCTCCCTGCTGCAGGCCAGAGAAGATTATAATAACTCCACAGTCAAGATCTCTCCTCTCTGCACATCAGTAACAAGTTATTTTATATTAAAAAAAGAAATGGAAAAGCAGCACTTCATCTGGTGCAAATGAGGTTTCTGAAATCCCATTTGCTTCCCTCTTCATGTGAGCCTGTGCTGATCTGCTGAGGTTCCTATTTCCTGGATTACACATGTCCAGCTTTGCACAAACAAGCATACCCTGGGGGTTTAACGCCGTGTTTCACAGCCCTCTCTTGCCCCTGCTGACATAAATATTTCAGAGACCTGAACACAACCGTTTGAGTTAGGTCTAGGTCACCCAGAAGCCAATGGCTTAGACAGATTCATTAATTCAGCAAAGCAATTAGCAGGAGTCAGCACAGCCCAGGACATCCCGATGAACAGCAGGAGCAAGATACCCACCACTGAGGTGTAAGGAAATCCTCACCGGCCACCACATCACCCGCACGGGCTGGGGATAGCTCTCGGCTATGGAGCCCTGAGCCAAAGGGATTCCCTCCTGCCATTACCTTCTCCTCCCAGCTTTAAAAACCTCTTCTCGGCTTAGAGTGGTGCTGCCTCATTCGGCCCCTCAAGTCTCTTGAAAAACAAAGACTGGCAACGGAACTGCACCGAGTTATTCCCTGTCCTGAGCCCTGTTCTCTCCAAAATCACAAGTCCTTCAAAGCAGCTTCCGAAATGAGCTCCCCAACGTGAAGGCTTCCTTTGAGAGCTGTTTCCATACCTATACAACCTCGTTTGTGCAGCGAGACAGGGGAAGACCTGACACAAGTATGAACAGCGAAGATAGCTACCGGCAGAGAAGGCAGCCCGAGGACCCGCGGAAGCTGCAGCCATGGATATTTAAATGCTAAGTAATGTATCATCAGCTTCCCGCTGAACAGAAGATGGTTTCATCTTTGCAGAAGCAGCAACAACAGCATGCTCACATCAACTTCACTCTGGCAGTCTGATCAACAGCGGCAGTCATGGCTTCTTATGTTTTAACTGCAATATAATTAGGCACTTAGGAAAACGACTCTGAACAGTTCAAATGGCACAGAGTAACTGCAGGTATCAGCACACAGCTCGGCAAGCCCGAAGTTTAACCACAGCTAAAGGTACAGGCCAGCTGGGCTCCTGTAACACATGCTCTGCCCGGCTAGATCCCGAGTCACGCTATCCAAACCTGACAGAGATCCAACACTGCAACACTTCAGTCGCCAGTGCAAGATTTTGCTCCATTTCTCCGGTCCGCGGGGAGCTGCTCTGGACCAAAGGAAGCCTTTCTCTGCCCCAGTGCTGGCTCCTCTCAAATGGAAAGCATGCAGAGCAGACTGCAAATATTTTGATATTTTGGGCAGATGAGGTTCTCGCTTGGTCCATCTGGATTTGGAAACTGGACACATTAATTCCCAACTTCAAACTGTCAGCTGAGAAACCTGCCAGCGAGTTTCTGCCACTTCAGGGAGCAGGAAAGCGCTGCTGCCACAGAGGTGGACACAGCCCATCTGCAGAGGCACGGCACAGCCCGGGCTCCCCGCAGCTCTAAGGAGAAGATGATTAACCCCCTTTTTCTTTCCCAGTTAAACCCTTGCCTCTCATATCCTTTTCCTTAATCTTCACAGCAGTGTTTTCCCAGAGGAGCTACTTCTGACCCTAATGCCGGGTGGAAAATCTGCTGGTCAGTGATGTGACTAGATGGTCAGAGCAACCCGACTTTCAATAATCATCAGGAACGCTAAACGGAACAGAGGGAAACAAGGTGCCCAAATAACAAAAGGAGGTAATTCCTGAGAGATGAAGCATTCATGCACTCCAGGATGTCACGTGGCAGACTTGAGGTCACCTACAGACGTGGAAGAAATGCTTTTATATACAGATCCCTGAAGAAAACCGTCAATTTGATAGAGAAGACCATCAATGCCATCCAATCCTGCCATTCATCTCTGTCATCGCAGAGACTAAGGAATCAGTATTTAGCTGCCATAACCAACAGGCAAAGATCACCTTGAAAAGTGGTGGGGTGTTTCTGTGTGCTGACAGGCTCACCTCCACGCGCTTGGAAGAGCTTAATGTAAGCACCAACAAAAGGAAATCACAAATCAGCTCTGCTGTGCTTCTCCAGAGAGCTTCCAACTCACAAGGCTACTATCACCTGGTAAAAGTGCATCCAGAAAGGAAAGAAAGGCCAGAGGAAGCACAACTTCAAAAAAAAATAAAAAAACCAGCTGCATGTGTGGAGGAAAAGATTCCTGACAACAAGAAGCGATCTGAACATGGGCGGGAACATCCATTCAGAGGACGTTGTAATCCCGGTTGATAAAAGCCAAGTAGCCCCTGCAAGCTCCTACAGACACTAACCAAGAACAGGATGAAAAGTCCCACAGATGTCTTCATCGTTTCCTTCAATGACAGCAAAAAAAGTAAAATAATGGAAGTGCTAGAAGTCTTTCCAAGGCACACATATCCTTTCTGTCCAACCCAGCCCTGCCTGGTGCATTATTTAGTGCCGAGTGAGAAAAAAGCAATGCCTAACAAAGTGTTAAAGGACTTTGTGAAGTTTCACCAACCTTTCCACAGCCCATCAGCTTCCCAGCTGGCTGGCAGAAGAGACAACTGATCTCCTTGCTTCCAGATTACAGGCGGCAGAGCTCTTAGGGTAACTGTCTCTCTCTGTTTGCATCCAGCTACCTCCAGCAGCTTGAAGCGTGCTCGAAGTGCGAGAAAGCACTTGATCAAAATCCAGCTCACACTGTAGGCAGCGAGCGAAGAACCACACAAAGCCACGATACACAGACAATAACAATTGAATTTGGTGGAGGGATTTGACAGGTTACAGGTTGATGACACTGCTGAAGTCTCGATGGAAAACCACAGTTTGATGCAATTAGCAACAGGGAACCAGAAAACCGGTAGAATAAAATTGGAAATACATGTATAAAAGATGAGCAAGCGTGGGACTGGACAGAAGCATAAATACCCTGTGCTGAGCTCAGAAAAGGAGCAAGATGAAAGAGGAGCGCGACAGCGGGAAACACAACTCTGAGGTGTCTTCCACTATTCAAATTGAAGATCCAGGTTTCAAATAAAAACGTTTGCTTCCGCAGGAGAGACCAGCTCCATTTGCTGCAGGGATACAACAGAAGACAGCATGAGGGCGTCCCAGAGAGGAGGGCAGCAGAAAGCAAACTTGTGAGCATTGTGTGCTGCAGTTCGCTCTGGCCTGTGCTGAGCACAGCCCAGCCAGGACTCTGCTCGGCTACGAGCAAGTGAAACCACGGCAGAAAACACTGGAAGATGCAGCAGCTCCGGATTAGACACGCTGCCAATACATGTGCCTCTGTCAAAGGACAGAAAAGCACATCCCTCATTGGGCCACGCTGGCCGCTTCCCTCATCCTGCGGATTGACAAACCACAGCGCAGCCCCGTGCCAGCAAAGGAGGGACCCTGGAGGCCAGAGGCGGCACGGGTGGGCTCACGGAGGCAGCAGGTTCCCTGGCCTTGCCTTGGGTAATGCACATGTGAAAACCGCGAGTCACAGCCCACACATAGGATTTGGCTTCAGAGAAACCCACAGGAGACAAAAACTCAGGCTGGCAGGGAGAAACTAAGTAAAATTCATCTTTCTGACATGTTTCTACCCAAATCTGCACGCACACCTGAAATGAGGATCTGTAGCCACCAGACGATGAGGCAGGCCACCATTTAAGCCTTTCACAAGAGGAACTGAAACTCTTCTCCTAGAGCACGCTGTGAATGCTGACAAGCTCCCCGTTTCCACAAGCTCTTTGCTGCAAATGCCCAACGTGGAATTGTGACAAAAATAAAGTGGAACAAGACACCCGAGCGACGGAGAAGGTGCTTCTGAACAAAATCAGCAACGACGTTTATAATGACTGCAAGTATATCCATATTCTGCTTCAACAAGGGTGGTGGGGATCTGCCAGTCTGAATACTAAGCAGGGACACCACGTGCCTTCCATACACAATGGTACAAAAATGGAATATAAGTATATACTGCAGCTTTGTGAAATTTAGGGGCTTTTGCTAGACTTTAATGTTGCACAAAGATTTACATTTGGAAAAGTCATTCTGCTATATCTGGCAGAAAGTTCAAGACAAATGGACCCTATATTTATTCATTCAATGATAATACTAAGCACAGGATAAAGCTCTTTTAAATTCAGAGCACTTTATAAAAAATTAATTACTACTCAGTTCACCCTTCTGAGGTGGGAAGGTATTACACCTACATATACATGAGGACACGGAAGCACAAGTGGATTAAATACCTTGTCCAAGACCCCAGAGGCAGGCTTACTGAGCACCCTAATTGCTGAAATACGTGAGTGCACATGCGCCTCTGTGTGTGTTTAAATGGGCTTATCCTCTCTTTCCCAGCACACAGGATTTTGCGGCGAAGCCAGCCTGCTCGGTTGGCGTTTTCTCACCATACCTGTCCCATACACATCGAATAAAAGATACCAACCCAAAAAAAGGGAAGAGATTTTTTTTTTTTGTGGGATGTGCGGAGAGGGATAAAAGCTAGATTTCAAGCAGCCAAGGAACAGAAAACCCATTGTTAAAAAGCTGTATAGTGTCACACTGTCGATCCTTAATCAGATCGCCACTGAGCAGCATCTCACCAGCCCACACTGGAGCACAGCAGACCTGGGATACCGCGTGCCAACAAATGTTATAAAATCTGTCCCTTGACAAGCGTACATAGAGAGAAAGGGCTTCTGAGCTAGTGACAGAGACACATCGCCACCTGCAATGTGACTGGCAGCCCACTCGACCTGCGTCAGGGAACTGAAAGCACTTTAGCTCCCATTGCCAGCCGGTTCAGCGATGGCCTCCTGTCCCTGTACTGGGTCACTGGGTCCCTACCTCTCGCTCTGAACGCCAGCAAAGAATACATTGCCATGGGAACAAACAGGTATTTTTGAGTTTCTGCACGGCTTCTGTCGGTGGTGTTTCAGAGGGATGCTATAATTAGTCATCAGCACGTTACCTGGACGGAGGGTTTGCCACTGATGTGTTGGGTAAAACACTTCCAGGTCTTCAGGATCAGCATCGTCTTCTGTTATCGGCTCATTCCCGCTGTCATCTTTTATGTCGCTCTCTTCTATTTTTGTAAGGGCAAACTCCTTTCGGATAGAAGAGATTCAGCTCATTAGCAATTGCATCTGGGTAATTTAGTGCCGGCTGAGAATACAAAATTTTTTCCCTCGCCAGCAGATTTTTATTTTTTTTTTTTGACATCTGAGATTCTTTCCACATGGTTAAATTTAGATTTAAAGTATATTAAAGGTTAAACATGCATAACTAGCATGACATTTGTGCTGAACAAAGCAACGGGGCTTATTTCCTATTCCAGTGCAGGCTGCAGGTTTAAAACAAGCTTTCGCAGCGCCTCACCTCTATCAGACTCAGAGCCAGGAGCCCCGGCTATTATTAGGGTTGTGTAACATTGTAAGACCCTGTTTTCCCTTGCCTAAAAATATGTCAAACTTTTAACTTTTTTCAGCCGAAATTTTCCACACGAGTGGAACGCCTCAAGCATTGTTGGTTTGGTTGTTGTTTTTATTTTTTTCCTTAAATGCACTTATTTGAGGCTTGGAGAAGATTTCAGCTAAAATAGTTCAGCTATTTCCAAAATAGGACACAGGGAAAACACACCGAACGGCCCACGCAATAAAAACGCGAGCATCCTTTTCTTTACCCGTTCCCGGTGTCCTCCAAGTCTTTTAAAACAACGAGGCAGTGATTTAATCGCCACCTACACTGCAAGTGCAGCACGCGAATGGCAGAGGTGTGGTAGATCAGCTAGCAGGAGTGGTAAGACATTACGCACGGGAAAAAACGAGGATGAAAAGCAGGAAAGAAATCCTCGCGGCGAGGGAAACCTCGCTGTTCACTGGAAAGGCTCCCTAGGGAACTGGTGGGAGTCGTGTAAAACTGCAACGGGTAAAATTATTGAGAGCACGTAGTGAGTAACGACCTCGTACTATCTCACACCAGGCTATTAACCGGTTGGGAAACAGGTATTTGCTGTTCTGGTTTTCACAGGAACAGATAAGCTGGTCCAGGCTAATTGTCCAGAGAGCTCAGCTTCTGTTGCAGGGAATATTATCAGCTGCTGGTATCTCCGAGAACGCCACCACTGAATAATTTCAAATAACCAGCCTATAGGGAAAGATTATTCCTAATTGTTGGCAATTAGAGTAAGAGTTACAGCTCACTTCCTGAAGTGTTTTGATATTAATCCTCAGAACGTTTTCACAGGGAAAAAAAAAAAAAAAAAGAAGTCAATTAAGAGGTTAACTTAGTCCATGTTCTGCCTTCACTTCTTCCACTTCTTGGAAGAAACGCGTGCATATTTTCTGGCAGGATCTGGGTGCTTTGCATATAAATATCCATTATCCAGCCTAGGAGAGTGTTTCTGAGCAAGAGAAATGTCAGCCTGAGCAAAACACATACAATTAGCAACGATGGCGGTAACACAGGAAGATGGTTGACAAACCTATAGAATGTTTTTATTTTATCTGTCAAAAGGGATCGAAATTTTGTAAATGCGTGGGAAAATAGACCTTAACTCCTACTTTTGCTTAGCACATCAGAGGCTTGAAATTGTAAAAATTATGACAAATGGTTAAAGCTCAGTAACATAAAAGCCAGGTTCTGCAGATGAAAATCAATGTTAACATTTTCTGAGCCAAGACTCAACAGGACTGAAATAAATGAGTCAGAGCAGTTATTACTTAGCTTATTTATGCTGTTATATTATTATCCAAGAGGGACTTAACAATACAGGCTATTGTAAATTTACCACCAGGCCTCCCAAGTGTTGTATCTGTTGAAACACATAATGGAGATAGCTGATGTTTACTGGCTCTGCTTAAGAGAAGTGCCTTGGTCCAAATGTTCGGTAAAGATAAAAGGATGTGACATGGTTCTTTTAAACGTTACTCCCACTGCTTGGACCGCAACTGCTTTGCAATACCCCATTTTCACTATTATTTCCAGCAAAAACGGGCAAGAACACACAAGCGATCCTTCATTGAGGTAGAAATTCGGTAGAATCCTTTTCGGTTTCTCGCCATAATTAAAAAAGTAGAAAGAAAGATGTTTCCTAAAGAACAATGGAAATTTCCTCAAAGGCAAAAAGCCTCCTGGCTTTATCAGTCTGAAATCAGCTGAAAAGCCTCATCAGGGAGGGTGTGAGACAATCTGCAGTCTGTTTGCAGTGAAGGAGGGACGTGGCCACCATGGAGCCGTTGTAGAGGGAGTGCAGGAAAAGGTGACGGGAGAGCCAGCCACCCATGGCATGAATCCCATCTGAAGCCCGGTGTCGGGCCACCTGCCAGTTCCAGCAGGTACCACTGGGTGCCTGTCCCAGTGCTTGCTCTCCAGCTGAGAGGACTATGCTCTACCTCCAGCTTCCTCCCCTCCCTCTCTGAAATAAAGACAAATTATCTCATCGCTACCCGACTCCGGGTGGGCCCAAGGCACTGGCTGACAGCGCTTATACTGTCATCTGTCCCTTGTACGTGCTCTGGGTAATAGCGCAGCTCCCAGACAGCTGCGTCACACAACCCACAGACCAGCAAGATAAAATGCAAAAGCAGGAGCAAGTGTTCGGGGACATGGAGGAGGGGAGGGGCAGTGATCTCTTACGCCAGTGTCATCGTGGCTTTAAAGCCACAGCATTGATTAAACTAAAAAACCACCAATTCACTGCTACAGAGCACATCCCATGCAAGCTCCTCAAGGAAGCTTTCCAGATCTGCTAGTCTAGAGGGGTCTGGCATCGGGGGCTCAGCAGCAAAATCCAAAACTGGGGTAGTTTTGCCCACCTGTGCAAGCGCAAAGGGGCAGACAGAGTCCACCTGTCTCAACCACAGCTTCAGAATAACACTGCAAGTAGCAAAATCCATGCCCATGGGATGCAAGGACCTGAGTCACTTGTGGTGACTCAACAGAGGCACAGCTAGGAAATTAATCAAGGACATCTCTTCCCCTCTTCTTGCCACTAGACTGCATAATTAGCTTTGCCTCTTGCCACGGGGGGGAAATGTGTGACAAGTCCAAACAGAAAAAGTGACACCTAGCAGACACAAGAGATGTCTGAGTTGCACCGTTCCCATTGCAAACCCTCCAGGTCAAGAATATTCTGGATTTCCTGGGGTGGGGCAAGCAGTCTCAAGAAAGAAGCCCTTCTGAAATGTTGGTATTGAAGACTCACTGTCGAGAAGAGGTGATTCACTAATCGCTGCTACATTCTACTTGGCCCTACAGAGGGATCAGGTAAGGCTGTCACCCCACCGGAGACTCTGGTGGCTGGACAGCCCTCTGCAAGTGCGGCTCTCGGCCAGAGCAGTCGACACTTACGGGAACTCTGTCGCTTAGGCTTGACCGGGAAAACACCACAGAAACCACCAAGACCAGCAGGTTGACTTTGGCAGCGGTGGAGAGGAGACCAGCCCAGTGAGACATTGCCACCAGCCTGAAATGCAAAGGAAAACAAAACCAACAATATTTTATTCCATATTTTCACAGGTTTCAGCATCCTTTAAGCAACATTTTGCAACGCAGCACAGGTTCAGGGGTGCGACACCCCAGGACACAGAACACCTCTAGGTGTTAGTGCACAGGGCTCATCGGGGGCAGACGATTGCGAGGGGTGCCGATTTTACTGCTAATGGAGTTTACGACAGGTAATGACCAAGTACCTTATACTGACCCCGCAGGGGCTTGTGTGTCTCCTGTAAAAGACGAAGAGACCTGTAAGTCGTGTTTAAAATCACTGTGTTAGTGCCATGTATGACAGTGACAGGGAAAGCTAAAAATCAGGGCAATCCTGGGAATGCCTTTTATGCATGTGCCTCATTTTAAGCACAGAAGTAGCTGCATTAATTTAAATTACACAAAACTAGCAGTCGTCAAAGCATCAGGAGTTTATCTAAATCCATACGGAGGCTTTGCTTGAGGAAAACAACATTTTGAAGAGGTGAACGAGGTTTACTTGGTGGTTCTTACAGCGCAAGGCTCTCCCTTGATGCTCAGAGGGCCATCCCTGCCTGCGCTTGCAGCAGACCATAAAGCAGTCCCGTTGCAAACAGTTGCCCTGAGCGACCACAGACCACCAAAGGAACTAGAGAGGGGGAGAAAACAAAAAAGAAGGCTCCTGCTCTTGTGGCTTCCATCCCATTTGGTACGGAGCTTGTATCCCCACACTCGTGCACACGCGTGCCCCCACTGCTTCGCAACAGCAGGCTTTAAATCCACCTACAGCGCTCAGCTCGCTGCTTCTCAGGCTGGGGTAGGGAATGGAGCAGCCTGCCAGCACACAGGCTGGAGAAGTATTTCCTTTGATTGGCTCTAAATTTACACGCTGCTAAATTAAACTAAATGAGGTCTTTTGAAAGAAGATGGGACTGATTAGTTCCGTTCAAACACTCCTTCATTACTCATCCCTCCATCAAGTCTGCTTCTACTCCTATCCAGGTTTTAAAGAATTTCCTCCCATACATGCAGTCCTAAATATCTTTCTTTCTGTCTCTGTTGTCCATCAGGATGGCACATCATATCGCAGGTTTTTTCCTTCCTTGAAGCAACCATCTTCTGTTCCACAAAGCAGAAAATATGCTCACGGCCTCCTGCCACCAAAGGACCTCCGCCCCCAAAAGACTTTATGGACACGGAGGGAGTCTTCTCCTTCTACCCCTTTGCTGCTATCTTGCCTCCCCACTCCGCTGTTTCTTCTTCCTCTTCCTGCTTGGTTTTCACTTGAGCCAAAAAAAAAAAAAATAATGAAAGGCGAAACACTAGATCACTCTGGTCAGTGGTGGACACCTGGGAAAGAGCAGCTGAGCAGGGAGCAAAAACAGTAATACCTTTGATGCACTTCAGCTTCCAGAAACTCACGATCCAGGTGCTTCCTGAACAGCAGCCTCTATCTTTGAGCTCAAATCTAGATCAACTGCATCTTTGTTTTTGCCATTAATTGCTTTTGGAGCAGATCTGGACTTCTGCCACCCACAGCATCCCTCAGCAATGAGTTCCTCTGCTTCATTCCCACCGTGCATGAAAGTATCACCTTGCATGTCTGACCCGGTGCTTGCTATCCTCCTTCGATGCCTCCTCTTTTCTAAAGGGCCAGAGAACCACCTCAAGGACACACAAGCCCTTATTAAACGACAACCGGAGTAGAAGAAAAGTTCTCCCTTTACAGAAGACAGGCAAAGACTTCTGGCCATCTCCATCTCTCGCTGGGGCAATGCCAAGGGCAACTGGGCTACAACCAACACCCAAGTTCCTGAGCTGGAAAACCCAGAGGAGAATTCGTGGGCTCAAACTCCACCTGCTCCTGGAAGAACTACATGCTCTTCTGGCCTATGGCAAAGTCAGGGCCTCAGTCTTACACTGACCACGACACACAGTTCCCCCTTAAACCCATTTCAGAACAAACTGCTGCTTATTACATAGGAAACAGGGGCCTTGGGGTTGGGGTTTTTTTTTTTTCAGTTATAAAACAAGCAGCAAAACTGGGATAATGAAAAATAGATGTAACTCTAAAACTTCACCTGCAAGCCTGGAAATAAAAAGTGAAAAGAAGAAAAAGAAATTCAACAAAGCAGTGGCTGAAAGAAAACGCGCACTCCCATAAAAATAGAGCTCACGTGTACCGAGAAGGCTGGTAGAAAATGACAGCACAGCCTCTTTAAAGCCTACCACCTCATGCCTGCCTGGAAGATGACATCTGCACAACAATTAGCAGTTTGCTTAGGTCCCAGGTAGGCAGGAGGAGCTAACATGTGAAACACGGGGGTTTGAAGCTCCTGGAGAGAAGCCTGCGCAGGCTGACATCTCATTACAAGACAGGCGTACGCAGAGGGTGTGAGAGGACTTCCAAACCGAATGTTATGTGGAAACAATGCGGTTTTAGAAACAACCCTTGCAGTTTGCAAAGCAGAAAGGGTGGTAACTGTGACTCTACCTGCATTTGCTCTGACTGAAGGACATCATTTTGGAACCCAGCGGCACCCATGTACAGCTGCAGCCATCAGCACCAGAACGGCTACAGGAGGACCACAAATTCCCCTTGTACAGAATGGGGCAGGTTATTTTTTTCCCCCAATAATTCTCTTTTGTCAAAGAAAATCAGGTAGGGGAAAGAGCAAAGGGTCTCCATTCCTCGCAGCAGTCCTCCTGTCAGAGCGGGCAACGTTCTCGACTTCACAGCGCTGGGAGGTTCTGCTCCACAGCTCCAGAAAAACCTGTCTGCACCGGTGGCTGCAGAAGCAATAGCACTGCCATTATGTTCTCTATTAGCAGGGCCATTTTTACTGATTTTACTAGCTGCGCATCACTAAGTGCTGCACAGCCCCGTGAACGCGGTTGCCATAGTCATAGGTGACAGTTCAAAGCAAGTCAGTAAGAGGAACATATTTCATTAATGCCTTTGGCTGCTGGGAACGCACTGCTCTTTCATGTCCTAACTCAAAGCCCAGACTGCGTACACTGTGCCACTCCAATAAATCCACCTGAAACCTCATCTGAATTCTGATCCGCTGCTCCAGGAGAGCACACGGACATCCCACAGAGCTCCCCAGCCTCCTCGCTAGGCTCTGGTTTTACGGACAACGGGAAGCAGTAACAATAAGCTAATCCTTGTTCTCATGTAGAGATGGAGGGAGCAGTATGGGAATTATAAGTCTTGCAAAATCGTCAGCAAATTTACTAGTTCAGGCCGGGATCTGCTCAGCCACCGTTTGTCGACACGGATGGTGGTAACGACAGCACCAGCAGCATATTGTGTGTCTATGAGCACAGACAATTCACAGAGCCCCCGTCGCTGAGTATAGGGCAGCACTGGAGAACAGCCAGACAACAAAAGACACCGAGGAACACAGCCCAAGCACCTTTCAGCCGAACCCGTGACACAAAGACCTCCAAGCACTTAGAGCCTCTTGGGCTGAAACCAAAGTTCGATGGGCAATGACAGTTAAGGAAACTGTTTTAAAGATAGACGTGTAAATTGGGATGGCTGATTGAAGAGATGCACTCAGGACACATGCTACAATCAGTGTCGAGTCAAGATCCCCATTCAAACACGTCATTTTAAAGATGCTGGCATCTATGGCCGAGACCAGCATGACATGCTAAGTGATGTGCTGTGCAACAGAGAAAGAGAAGGAAATTTAGCTGACCTGACCTGAAATTTTCTTCCTCTAAGCAATAGGGTCCCCAGGTCTGGAATAAGCACCCGTTTTTGCTGACTTGCCACTGAAGAGCAGAGCAGTGTCAGTCAGACACCTTGGGAATGTCCTGTGGCTGGCAGTCCCTCCTCCTCCGATGTCTGCGCAGCTACACTGACAGGAGAAAGGATCTGAAATTCAGCCCATGCATAAGAGCGGAAACAGCTGGTGGACAGAGGATTACTAGGAGGCCACAGGACACTCTGCCCTTCCCCATTCATTAGTCAGGTCTGCGCAACCCTCTGTCTTCAAACAGATGAGCAGGACCAACCTGCAAATACAACCCTCTTCTTTTCTGCCCAGGGGCACTTCATGTGCAAAGGCTCCCGCCAAGTACAAACCAAGCTACGAGAAGCCAGCCTGGAAATACTCCCGTTTTGGTGGATGCAGGCCCAGACGACCATGTGTCTGCTTAGCGGGTCTCAATCCTGAAGGCCTGCCTCCGCTCTCCCTGCCCTGACAGTACGTGGACATTGCACCATAGCTTCTGCCATGAATTTCTTGGATTTCCTCTGGATATTGGAGCCATGAGAAGACAACTTGCCCATACTAAAAGCCCGATGTTTACCTGGAGATGGTTACCTGCAGCACGTTTTGAAGTGCATGATCCAGCAGGAAGAGGCGAGCTGACAGCAAGATGCTGCCAGAACCACAATGAGCTACCAAACCTTGCCAAATTGGAGCATGCTCTACTGCCTTCATTAAGAAGGGGACTTGTGAGTCTCTGATACCACTTCTCCCCCCTTAAAACCCATCTTCGTCATCTTTTCACGCTTTTTCTTCCCTGAGAAGAGGACAAGCAATTAACTGCACTTGGCCTGGGTGCAGTGCCCAGATGAGCTGCTGTAGCTCTGCACGGCCGATCGACAGGCACCCAGGAAGCACCAGTGATCTGCTGCTCCGCGCATCTCTCTGAGCTCCCTCCTGCCACGGATGGGTCCTGATCAGCGACATTTCCAAAAGGAGACAGGAGTGAATTTTCCTCTTCATTAAAGCCAATATTAAAACTACAGAGATGCTGGAAGAGACCTGAATACACTTGACTGATCAAAGAATTAGGTCTGAATAAAAATTAATAATAAAACCAGAATAAAATAAAAATAATGAACCTGTCTATCACCTTATGCAAAGCAGGAGAGGAGCCCTGAATGGCAACACCAAACATAATGAGGAGCTTCCCCCAGGCACCTGTGCAATGCTACCGATGGAGCCCCAATTTGTTTGTCCTCGATTCTCCCAGGACAAACTGGGCAGGAACAGACTTTACTGTGGACAGACCCACCACACTGGGCTGGTGCAGGCTCCATGCATCTTTGTTCGAGATCCGAGATCACAACTGCTCCTGCCACACTTGGGATGCTCTCACAGCTCTGCTCCTCCTGGTGTCCTGCCGTTGGGAAATCACGCTCACGCCTCCAGCGAGTATCCTCACCTCCAAACAGGAGCCCACTGCTCTGAGAGCCCCCAGCCCCTACCGGAGGGTCTCACCTGGGCACAAAGGCCTACACGCATGGGTGAAAGACAGGACAGTGAGTATCACTTGTTTGCAAAGACCCTCACACCACCAAGATTTCAGCGGAGAGGGCGTCCTGTTGACGCTGCTTATGAAATCGCTTAAAAAACGTTTATTCTTCTTGCTTGCTCCTCATCATTTACTCCTACCCGGACTCTGCTCTGGCGTGTTAAAAACACTCCTACACAAGGGAAAAGTTGTGGGAACACCTTGCTTTATTTGGCTGCCTACGGAGAACCCACGCAGCAAAGAGGCCACGCTTTTAGGTTTACAGAAACAGATCGCAGCTTGAGCGCTGCTGGTTAGGCACAGCCTGCCACCAAGCAGCAGGTCCTGCTGAACTGGGACCAGTGCACGGGGAGAAATTTTGACACAGAGCAGTGGAGATGAGGAGGGAGGAGAAGAATAACCATGTCAGAAACAGGAGCTTTACAGAGCCTGGCATCCACCATGCAATCATGCCACTTTTATAACTGCCACTAACAAATAATAACAATAAATATTACTAACACCTACAGGCTACCCTGCTTAGCCACCAGCTAAAACCAGCCCCTCTAAAGGCAGCTCGGCTACGATACCACCTAACGTTGGTCTTTCCTACGAGTGGTGCCGGGTACCAACACAAGCGAGAGCAAAGCTCGGATGTCTCTGGCGACAGGAGATGGCACAGCAGCGCCCGGGCATAGCGAGGGCAGCTCTTGGCACCCGGTGGCTTTGCTGGCACCAGCCACCGCTCCACACAGGCCAGAGCAGTGGGTTGTTGCAGGTCATTTAGCATAAAGCCAGCATTGCCCCTTCTACCTGACACAGCAGCTACGACCCCCTTGTTTATCCAAATAACTCTGTGCAGTTTAACATTATACATCATTTAGTCTATCAATTAAATTCACTTAATTAATTCCTTCAGAAACCAGTGTTCACAGAAAATGCTGCTCTCCAGAGGGCAAGCTTTGTACTTTGGCCTTTTGAAGTCTGAGCAAGGCTGCCGTCATCCTCTCCGCCGGCTCGTTATCAGCGATGGCAGAGGGGGACACTCTCCACCACGGCTCAGCAAGCGCACCGATGCTGGGAGCTGCATGCAGCTGGTGTTCCTCGGACCCTCCATGCCAGAGAGTCCCAGGTCTCCAGAGTTGGAAGGGACCTCTAGAGCTCATCCAGCCCAACTCCCCTGCTGCAGCAGGATTGCCCAGAGCACATCCCTCAGGGCTGCATCCAGACGGGGCTTGACAGTCCCCAGAGAAGGGGACTCCACACCCTCCCTGGGCAGCCTGTCCCAGGGCTCTGCCACCCTCACCCCAAAGAAGTTCTTTCTCAGATTCGATGGGAACTTCCCGTGTTCCAGCTTGTGCCTGTTACCCCTGTCCTCTTACTGGGAACCACTGAAAAGAGCCTGGCTCCATCCTCCTTAAACCCACCCTTGAGATACTTGTAGACATTAATCAGGTCTCCCCTCAGCCTTCTCTTCTCCAGGCTGAAGAGTCCCAGCTCTCCCAGCCTTTCCTCATAAGGGAGATGCTCCAATCCCTCCATCATCTCTCTTGCCCCGCGTTGCACTCTCTCCAGCAGTTCCCTGTCTCTCTTGAACTGGGGAGCCCAGAACTGGACCCAGTATTCCAGTTGTGGCCTCCCCAGTGCAAAGCAGAGGGTGAGAATGACCTCCCTTGACCTGCTGGCCAGGATGGGGGGACCTTCTGCTCCGCTCAGGATGAAGCACACAAAATCAGAGCGTGCCTCAGAGATCAGAGGACTGAATTTAACATTTATTATGGATAAATAATGAAGCCATCTGAATTTCCAACAGCTGTTCTCGCAGAGCTCCATGACTGCCTGCACACACACACACAACACTCTCGCTCTGCAGAGCTTCAGAGCTAGCGAGCACGTTCAAGTCCATAGCCAAGCACAGGGGCTTATTTGCACCAATTTAGGACTTGCCATGAGATAAGAGATGCGCAGGGACCTTCATGACAAACATCCTTCTGAAAGCTGCCACACCGCCTGACCTCAACCAGGCGAAAACAGCTCTTCCCTCCCTCATCGCCTCCACGTCACCCCAAACCAAATTCCCTCTCCTCCTGCCTCTCCTCGTTCCCTTCTCCTGCTCCTTGCTGCAATTTCCCATGTGCAGCACATAAAAAGGATGACATTTCCCCCCCGCCACGTATCTATCATTTCCATCAGTGTATTTTTTTTTTTCACCCCCTCTGTCTTCCCCAGCTTGGAGAATCTAACAGGAAAGAAAGCGGCCACCACACTAACCAGGGCAAGGGACACCCTGATGTCCCACTGCAGTTGGACCCACAAAGAACCAAAGATTTAATTGGTGTACTCTGGAAACAGCCTCTCTAGAAACAGCTTTTTGTACTTTCCAAATTATTGCTGTTCACTCAAGCTCTCACACTGAATAACAACCTCCTTCTCCTGTCAGGTGCCAGCCTCCCTATAAAAAGGCTCAATTAAGAGGTTAAAAAACCATGCAAAATTCAGGCTCAGCGTTGTAGAAATTTGACACCGATGTATCAGGCACACACCTCTCACAGCAGCACCCACACCGCCTGCCTCACTACAAGCATCTTCTCCCTGCGTCCATATCTCAGCCTGTACCTGCCAAGACCTTTGCTGCTGGTTCTGGCTCAGCCCGGAGTTTTCCTGTCGATATTGCCGCCTTTCCCGAGCGAGGGCACCCGCTGCCACAGCCCTGCAGAGCACTCGGCACAGAGGTGCCCCGACAGCGGGCAAGCAAAGGGCTTCTCCAACAGCCCTATCGATCTGCCAGAAACCGTGAGCTGCAAAGTTTATGAAAAATGGATTTCTTCACCTCTTTACAGTGCACCGGGCAGCAGTGACAGCTCTTACTCAGCGTGACAACCCACGGGTACAGGTCACCGCAGGGAGCAGCACGGCAGACGGGCAGCAAACATGTGGCTCGCCTGCCGCGTGCTCTGGCCAGGATTAATGTGGCATCGCAACCCGTAGGATTAATTGCACAGGATGTCTGGCAGGATGCCCAGCTCAGGACCTCCCTTGCAAGCAAACCAGGCTCCCCCACACTTCCAGTTTTGTGGCAAGTTCCCAGATGAAAAGCCACCAGGATCCACCTCGTGAGCCAAACCCAGCCAGGAGCTGCCAGGTCGGCCACCGGCACCAAAATCCAGAACAAATGCCCAAGAAGACAATCTCAACCCTTCCCCAAATGGATATAAGGAGCTCTCTGGGGATGAATGAACATAGCCATTGCCAAGCTGGTTCCCTCGGGCTGCACCCGGCTCTGCCCCAGCTCTCTGTGTGAACCCAGGGAAGTCGTTCCCCATGGTGAGGCTCACTTGCTCCACTCCTAACACAGACGGAATGGTTATAAACAAGGGAATTGCAGGGCTCCTTCCACTAAGGTCTGCAGTAATATCTTCACATGCCTGGATGAAAGGCATTATTCAAGTTTGCTTATTTTTTTTTGCTGCTTTAGTACTTTTAAAGGTGTCTCAGAAGATGCCTTTCATAAGCAATTAAAAAAGCTCTGGGACAGTAACGAGTATGAAGGGAGAATGGAGAGACTACCAGTACAATCATCTAGAAGTGACTCTCACCACGATTTCCATTCCTCTACCCAGGCATTTCCCACCAAGATTAAAAAGCCAGCCTTGCTACCCGAGCGTAAGAGCCTCCCCAGTTCCAAACCAAAGCAGACCAGCCAGCCAGCAGCAGGCAGCATTCGTTCAGCAGGTTTTTTCCCAAGGAAATTTAAAACAGCAAAGAGCTCCAAGGGCTGCAAATGCAACAGTAGATGTACAGACAAGGGAAGCTGAAAGAGAGCATAATTCCACCCCTTTTGTTCTTCATTATCTGCCACTTCAACTTTGGGGAAGGGTTTTTTGCCTTTCAGCTTGTGAGATGGTTACAGACTGACACGTGCTTACACTGCACTTGTGATCAAGATGATCCAGTCTCTGTTGCTCCTTGGACACTGTTTTAAGCTTGATAAAGACCAAGGAAGAAGCAAAGAAACCTCCTGCACACAAAGCACCATCAAATGCAAGGAGTCCACAGTTGAAAAATTCTCTCATCTCTTGTCAGACGGAGCTATTTTAGATACTACTTGTAGCAACATATGGAAAAAGCAGTTTGAAATGTGACAGTGCAGCATGCTTTTAATTAAACAATCGCTCAGGCATTGCAGAATCACTCCGTCCAAGTGCAGGCGCTGGACATTGCACGCCCATGTCCTCAGGGGTCGAAGCAGGCCTGAGTCCTCCAGCAGAGGAGAAGCTTTCACAGACCCCGCTGGAGGCCCAACCGCCATTATTAGATGGCCCAGATCACCCACGCGAGCTGTGACCTGCCTGCTGCCATCCTCTTTTGCCTCATCAGCCTCCACTAAGCAGAACTTTGATCCCCCAAGTGACTCCGGTTCAGAGACCTTCTTTCCTTTTGCTGCCTAGACATGAAGGATGCTGAGCTGGAGTTCCTGAGCATCTCGGCTTCAGACGGGCAGACTTTGATGTTGCACTGAGCACCCGTCTCTGCAACTCATCTGGTCTCTTCAAACAGCAGCAGAGCCACAGCCTGTGATCTGTGCAAAAGAGCGTTTTCCTTGGGGAAGAAAAGTCATGCTGACGCTCATCTCCACCTTGTCATAGCAGAACAGGCTATATCAGTGCTTCAAAGAGCTCCTCAACCTTAAATCCTAATGACACCGTGACAAATCAGGGAACCTGCCTCTGTACCTCTCACGAATCCCAGCAGAGGTTATGAAACAGCATTTCTGTGAATACCTTAGCCGCCACAGGACACTGCGCGTGTTATCAGTCGTATTGGTCACCGCACCTGAGGGCTGCAGGGTCCACGTGGCTCCTCCCCGCAGGGAAGGCTCAAGCAACCACTTCGCTACGGACCTTTGAATTGCAAGACTGGGCCTTACAGGTGTGGACAATGAAGGGTCACAGCGAGATACTCAAAGAGGTAGTAAACCTCCCAAGCAGCAGGGCTGCTCCCAGCCCACAGGTCCCTCCTGGGCCCCATCACTGCACGCACTGCTCTTCAGAGCCGTGAGGTTCAAGCAGGAGCAGTACCTTAGCTTGTCCCGCTGCCCTTCAGCCACAGCAGCCCAAAACCTAGACTGAGGAAGGAGGAAAACAGAGATGCGACCAAAAGTGAGTGGTTTTCCTCTGTTATTTTCTCTTCCAAGGGACAACAACTCTGTTCGTAACCTCAGCACCCTTCAGTCCAAAAGAAAAGACCCAGTGCTTCTCATCTTGAGATTGGATGAAGGGCAGGAGACCCAGCCACTTAAAAGGAACATCCTTTTCTTAGATAATACCCTATAAAAAGCCATTTCATGGACTGGCATCTCTCAGTAGCTGAGCAGCACCAGCCTGTGAAAGGTCCTTTCTTTGGCAATCCTGGTCGTTGCTGCATCTGCTGCCTCTGCAAACACCACACAGTGCACCCAGGCAGTGAGAAGCAGCAGCCAAAGGAGTGATTTTCAGCTTCCTCTACATCCTGGTGGTGCCACAGCCTCACCTTGCCACACCAGGCAGGGAGGTGGCAAGCGTACCACAGGGCTGCCAGGCCCCATTTCCACAGAGGGGGCTTTTCCCATAAAGACCACAGCCTTCATCTGTCCCCTCCCCTCCAAGCAGATTCTAGCACATGATGGACACGCTATTCTGCAGAGCTTCTACACCAGCTGCCAATTAAATAAAGGTGCCACGCGTATCGAGGCTGTTTCAATGACAGCCCGCAGTGACTTCCAGTGACCACAGACGTCACACGTCAAGACAAGTTTTGGCACCGACCCTAATCCAGGGAGTGAGAAATCTCAGTGCATCCAGAACCAGGCAGGGACGGTTACTCACATGTAGAAGGGTTTGCAGCTTTAGGGTCAGGCCACGTTATTTTTTTCCAAGGCAAGGACCCTGTCATTTATGCATTAAATAGCACATTAATTCTGTTATTCAGGAAGAAATAATAATTACAGTGGCCTCCAGTCTCCAGCCCTTTCAGTCTGTACTTAGGGAAAGAGCAAAAAAAGGACCAAAGCAAACAGTGCTTCCACAAAAAGTCTCTGAACTGGCTTTCAGTTGCTGGACAAAGGAGGACCAGCTGATGAACCACTTCTCTTATTGTCCTGTCTAATTTCTATTTCATAACAGCAAGCAGGCACTGCAGGCAAAGCACTTCAGGAAGCAAAGCACCACTCGGGTGGCTGAGCAGACCTGACCTTCAGCCTCCTGCCTCATCACAGTGCTCCAGGTGTGCCACGACGGCCCAGAAACGTGTTGCCTGCGGTGCTTTCCTCTTTAATCATAGGGCTGGGAGCACGGAGCCAGCCTCGGCATCTGGTGGGCTCTACGCGGCTAAGTGCTTTCGAATGGCGCTGGAGGAGCCAGCACGCACCGGTGGGTCCGTCCACGCATACGGCTACGAGATGCTCTCACAAACACATTTCTAGCGCACATAACTCTCCTTCTAATCAGTCAGTCCTGTTTCAGCGGAGATTTACAGAGGGTTATTTTTTTTTCTCTCAGAAGCAATAATAGATGGACAGCAGGAAAGAGAAGAAATTAATGAACACAGTAATTATTCCCAAAGTTGCAAATAGGAGCAATTCCTCACCCTGAGACAACTCTGGAAAACAAGATTAAAATGCTTAGGGGACATATTCTCGAAAATGCAGGTAATAGAAGAGATAAAATGTATTTACAGTATCTCACAGGGGACATGTACTTTTTATTCTGCTGAGGAATGTAATATTCCACTCCTCATTACAGAGTTAAAAGGGTGTCCTAAAAAAAGCAACTTAACAAAGCATCTTTAATGGCAACTGTGTCTGGTTCCAGAAATGCAAGCTCTCCTCTTCTGCCCCGCACAGCAAAGCGCAACGAGAAACACAACGAGCATCTGCAGGAACACCCAGCACATAAGCCACATTAATAATCTATGCAAATAGCGCGATTTAACAGCCAGCAAAAAAGAGGTTGGAATGGGAGGTGGGTTAGAGCCACGCTCCCTCCATTGACACTTTCTAAGAGGAGGAGGAAGGCAGGCTTGCCTTCCCCAACTTCCCCGGTGCCTGCAAAGCCACGGCTGCCAGCTAACAGACTGCGCCTGAAGTACCCGCCAGCAGAAACAATTTGTCATGTGTCAGATCAAATAAACTCTTTTGAGACCACTGTACTCCCTGAAGCAGACGGCTGCCAAACTCCAAAGGAGAAATCCAAGAAACCTAGCTGGCTGGTGTCAGACCTAAGCGCTTAGGAAGACCAGCACACTTTTCATTTTTAAAACACATCAGTACAACGCAATCTGTTCCCGCGCAGCACACCCATACACGGCAGCCATCAACAATATCCATTATTAAAAAGAATTTGGGGTTTAAATTATCACTCTGGGCTGAAACGCCTTGTAGTCCAGAAACTTCATGTTCCTCATCTAGTGGCGCAGCATCTCGCTCATCCTAGGGAGGCATTAAGAAGGCTAATCTTTGTCAAAGAGCCTTGGCATGGCTGCATGGATTATCATCCGTCTGCGCAAGTGCTCCTCCTCCCCCAGCCAGCCCCGTGCTCTCTCACTAGAAGTGAATTACCCAAAAGCTGAGCTACAGATTACTTTTATTTTTTCTTTTGAATAGTCCCAGAGCCTTTTTTTTGGTTCATTCCCGAGCACTGTCACAGCTTCCCATGCCCTGAGCTCTCGCCATCTCCGATGTTGTGCTGAGGCCCCTCGTGGGTCCCCCCTTTGCTGCATGGTCCTCCAAGAACCATTAAAGCACAGGCCTGGACTCCCCAGTGCTGGCTCTGCAGCAGGGCACACCGTTCTCTCTCTGCTACCCACTGGGCAGAACAAACCCCTAAACCTGCTCTGGGCACGTCTGCAATATTTAATCATGCCAGCCAGTACTACAGGGCACCCAAATCACTCACCTGCTCCTGCAAACACCAGGCTCAAGCACTTACTGGTCCACAGAGGGCAAATCCCTCAGCCCAGGGCTCAGCCGCTGGCTCCAGATGTTCCAGACGCCAGCGTGCTTCATCTGGGGTCAGCCACCTGAGCACCACCACAGCCAGGAAAACTGCTCCTTCCACAGAAGATGAATAATGGCCCTGGAAAAATTTGTTTGCAAGACGCCTGAGGTTCCTGGATGGGAAGATTGACTAGTCCGCAGAGGAGGTTAGCTTGTCGGAAAGCCAGAGCAAATGTGAGAAAGGCAGGAGATTCAAAGGAAGGACAAGAGAAGCAGGAGATGTTGCCTCAAGTCCCCAAAAAGCAACCTCCTGCCCCAAAATCCAGCAACAGTGCCTTGAGTGACACCAAAAAGAAGTCAGAAAAGGAAAAACCTGGCAGCCTAAAGCAAGGAATAAGGGAAGAATACGGCAGCAGGCACAGGGCATTCCCCTTGGTGTTGGTAGTACCAGCACAAACCTCAGCTGTGTGGGGTTTTTTTCCAGAATTTATTTAAAGAGCATCTGATGCTTCATGACCAGTTACATTTAGACACTATTTTATCTGCACCAGGACTCCTCTCCAGCCACAGGGATTGGCACCAAGCACATTGTCTTGACAGCTTTCCTTGGACAGGATTATTGTTTCCTACAAGCATCTCATCCGGAGCAGAAAACACCACCAGCCAGTACGTGCACCGGGAGAGCTGTAAAGTATTCGTGGCGCTGCTTTCCAGCACGGAGCAAAACACAGGCTGTTACCGTAATGCAGGAAGTGTTAAACCGAGATCTCATGGAGGAGGAGGTTAGCAGACAAAAGTCTGTCATTTGCAGCAATGCTTTTCAGGCACTTACAGCTGCAGAGAGGCAAGTCAAGAGCCAGGTTCCCACAGCTTCTCCCAGGCTTTTTACACACTCCAATTCCCACCCAACAGCTCTTTGGACAGTGACCCACGCCGGGTCAGCTGGCGGCGAGCACAGCCAGCACCATGCACAGCCAGCCCTCGCCCCCAGCCACCCCGCCGCCCTGGCCCGGGATCCCTGTGCAGTCAGGTTAAGCAGGCAAAGCTCTAGGCATCAATCCAGGACACGGCTTGAACTCTCTGAATGGAGGACAGGGGGTCCTTCTGAAAAATTTACCTTTTTTTCAGCTCTCTGCCTTGGAGAGATTTCAGAGAGAAATCAAAGGGCTGTAGCGCTGCGGGAGTCCAGGGTACCCGCACTGATTTCCTCAGCAAATTCTGGTTATGTTTCTAAACAGTGGAAAACTTCCCAAGCACCAAGAGAGAACAAAACCCACGCTAGCCACCAGAAACCAGCCGGAACTCAACGATGCTCCAGCCACCGGTCTCACTCTGCCCCACAAGCTATGCTCCGCACAAACCCAAACAAAGGAGGCCGTTTACATCATCACCGATGAATTTCTCTACCCCTGAAACACCTACAGAAGTGCCACACTTATGAGTGCCATTATGATTTCCAACAGCCTCCCGCTGATGTTGAACAGACTTTCCAAGCTTCTCCACATACATTTTGTACTTGATTACCCTACGCTTGCTGGAAGAAAAGGAAGAAAATGCACTCAAGAGCCACTTGCTTATTCCCGATTTGTGTACAATGCCGGATGCCACAACATCATTTTTACCTCCCGGCAACCTCCCTGCACCGGGGCTGGCACACGTCACATCCAGCCACCGCAAACAGGCATTTCCCACTGAAGGAACAAGAACCTCACACCCAGCCCTTCGGTTTTGTAACCCCGATGAGGACCCTTCTCTACAAGCCATAACGCAATAAGCAACAACGCAATATTCAAAGCTAAGTCCAGAGCTTGCAGCAGAAGTTAAATCACCCAAAGCTCCTGCTGGAAATTCTCCGTAGCGTAACAGTTTACTCTGTGGGCAGGAAGAGATCAGGAAAATTAATTAAGTCGGAGTAAGAATAAAAAACTCCCCCTAAAGTAAATGCACTAAAGCAGCCGCCGTGAACAGGCCAAGTACATTTTAAGGGCTATACTTTTTTACTTCCACAGTCTTGGAGAAGAAAATGGAGTGACTGTGTTCTGTATGCATATTGTCCACCATTTGTTATTGTCTGTCTATTGATGCTTGCTTGAAAAACAAAATTTAATTAAACCCCACAGTACTGCACAGCCTGCCTTTGAAATATGCCCGCATTAGTGGATCGTTACAGTAAATGAAATACAGCTTCATATCGTATTTTTCAAATAACGTCCTAAAACATTTACAAATTAAATAATACTCTTGCGGAGAGAAATTAAGAGACACGGCGTTTAGCAAGGGCAAATAGATGTTTACAGATGAAATCTGAAATGAGACATGGAGGCAACGAGGCGCCAGAGGGCTCTTCTAGACCTTGTCGAGACAGTTCTCCATGTACCAGAAACTAGACGAAGAAAAGAGTGCGCCGGTGCCAGGTGAGCAGAAAGGGCAGCATCCCCAGGCCCCCAGGGATGTAAGCATGGGCTCATTCGGGGCCTGGAGTGCACTGTCACAGTCTGCCAAGGCAGGGAAGCATCTGCATTCCTCCGCGTGCAGGAAAGCTCAATGCACTTGAGCACCCTTTGCATCCTTTGGAAACCTGGCCAGAGCCACACCAGTCATAGGAAGCAAACCCTTGCAACCGACCCAGAAAATCTGGACTCTCAACAAGCTGAGAAAAGGGATGCAGAAAGATGCTCTTGTGGCAGGATGAGAAATACTGTGCTAATATTTACAGGGAGGAGAAAGAAAAAAAAGGAAGCTTTGGGTTTCTCAAGGTATGTAAAAGCACAAGCAGGTTAGTGAGTCAGCATTGGTCACAGCAGCCATGCCTCATGTTGAAGAAAGCAAAGCAGCATGTTAAAAAGCAAGTGAATATTACATGAGCCTTACAGCTCAGGTTTGAAGAGATCCAAGATTTGTCTTTTCTTTAATAGCATCTGGGGCAATGCCAAGCATTCTTTGACAAATTATTTACTCCGAGAAATCATTTTCCCTAAACGAGTGTAGCCCATTACCACATCCTTCTTCATGTGAGCCTGGAAAAGGCTGTGCCCTGCAGCTCTTACGGCCCCATCTCCATGGTGATGCACCAATGGAGGTACCAACTCCAGCAAGAAGGCAAACCTCCCCCCCAAAAAAAGAAGGCTGAAGATGGCAGAGGTCTCATCGGTGTGAGCCCTGGAGGAAGGTGGGCTGCACGAGCAGCGCTGGAAGGCACGGCTTTTGTGAGAAGCAGAGCGCGCTGGCCTACAAGCAGGCTAGAAAGAAGAAGAAAACCTTGCAAGGGCACCTCCAGATCCATTTTACAGGAAGATGGAAAAAGATTCACAGCTGCTGCCCATACCAGGGACCAGCAACTGACAGCCGAATTCCCGTAGGTCCTGCTGAGTTCTCATCAGCATGTGAATCTATTATTTAGAGGAAAAACGTTCAGGCTGGCATATAATCATTGAAAGCTGTCAACTTCCAGCCTATGCAGGGTTTCCTCTGCAGAAAGGATTCTTCCCTGTGAATCAGGGACTCCTCACCAACTTCACATCACAAAAATCAAAACAAACAGCTGCGGCAAGGGGCATCGCATTATGCATCATGTTATCAGTCCCACAGATAATGAGCACTGGGACCCCAAGACACTACACAGCACATAGTAAGGTTGGGCAAAACCCACCAGAATATAGAAAACGCAGGCGAGGATCCTTCCTAAGGAAAAAATACTGCAGCAGAGGGGTATTGGGAGTGACATAACAGAGCTGGCACACAGAGCATCCTTTCCGCACTGGGGAAGGAGACTCCGACAAGGCTGTGCGGGTCCAAGCTGCTGAAGGCAAACCAAGCACAGCAGCCCTGCACCAGCAAGGTGGCTGGCTCCTACCTGCTGACGTGCCTCACCTCCCACGCCAAAACCTCCATCGGGATCAACAATTCACACCTGCACACCTTCACACCTGCTCTCCCATCAGCAGACAGCATGAAAGCTGCCCGGTAGCACTTGAGCAGATTCAGGCCGGCTTTGCGCTTTCCAGGCTGTCTTAGGGAGGCTTTGCCACTTAAAAGCAGCACAACCAGCTTGCGGAAAAGATGAACATTGCTGAGCCTCCTGCAGCCTTCCCGAGGTGAGAGCAATCTGTGCGTCCTATAATCAGGCAGCAGGAGCGCGCCGAAACCAGGGCGGCTAGACTGCAGTGCAAGGTTAAAAATGACCAGGCTACAGGTATTTCAGGAAACGTGTTCATCGACATCTCACCGGCGCTCTTCTCCACCTCCGATCGTACCAAGAATGAGGTCTGGACATTTAAAACAGACCAGACCACTACTCCCGGTTTGCTGAAGGAAATAAAGGGAATGGGATGTTTGTTAAAGAGGAGGGGGCACAGCCCAGATGCTTCTGAAAGTGCCCTGCTTCTGCAGTTCAAGGTTAAACATCTCCTTCGCACTAATTTCCAAGTCTGTCTTTCTCAAAAGCCGCACCAGGTAATTAGAATCATTATAACTATTATTAGACCATAATATTATTATAGCATTTTTGCTACACTTGACATCTGTTGGCTGATAGATTTAACTGGTACATAAGAAATAATTGCACATAGATTTCTTGCAAATGAGCACCAACACAGAAGACATTAAAGCGTTCTGCATTGAAAAAGTTAATTTTATGGAAGCATGCTTGAAATAAAAATTCTAAAATTAACACTTAAACCTTGAAAAACTCTCATTAAAAAAACTATTTGGGCTTAAAGTAGGCAGCCTTTAAAAAAATCCCAACTTTTCTTTAGACGCTTAAAGACATATACCTGGCGTGGTATCTCCTTCAGATCAACATATGCATCTTCCTCCCACCAATTCCAGTGACCCAGAGGTTTCTAAATCATCCTCCCATCTTCCTTTTCCTCTCCCTGCAGTAGGCTTTTGAATTATTTGGGCAAAGAGTATGACAGTGCAGAGAACCAGTATAATACAATCCGCTTACTGAAAATCCTATAGAATTATCAGCAAGCAACACACATCTGGAATAAAACACAGCTTCTTGCACCCCATGAAGCCCGAAGGGCTTTGCAAACTGGACTCAGGATGCAATTTATCCACCATCAAGATTCAGCCATAATCCAGAATGGAACGCAACCTTTCTACCAGTATTTAACTACAGCACACAGTCCCCCAGAGAGAAGTAAGGAAGAATCCAACAGAAACCACAGGAATGCTTTAAGGAGGCTGAATTTTCTGCCCTGGAACTGAAATTTGCTCAGGGCACCCACCATCAGCCGTAGACCAACAAAGGAGAACAAACAGGGCACAACTTTTCCATCCCATTGGTGATGTCCTTGAAGCACTGCCTGAGCAAACAGCTGTGCACAGGTCCCTCAAGGTACCAGGCTTGAGAGGTGGAAGAGAGAAAAAACACAGAGGAAGCTTGTGTTGTCCTGGAATTCAGTGGAGCCCAAATGTCACCCCACAGTTACAATGATGTGCAAAGAAAGACGGCACTGTGGCCTGAAGGGCACTTCAGAAAAGGACCAATCTCTTAAAATTCAAAAGGCTGAACACAGCAGCTCAGTACTTACAGAACTCAGAGGCAGTAAGAGCTGGTCCTTCTTGGACAGTGATGTTTTCTCCAGTTAAATGTATTTCAGTTAAAGCAACTCCTCTTCCTTAAGTTTAGTTCGCGCCGAGAAGGTGACTGGCGGAGCTCTGGTGGAAGGAGGTATCCTGCAACTGCTCCCACAATGACACACTATTTGGGGATAAAAATGAGTGTAATTATTTTTCCAGAGCAAGTAATTTTTTTTCCCCCAGAACAGAGCAACCACACAAGGAACTTCAAATTGTTTGAGCAGAAAAATATATTTTTCCTACCTTAGTCACATACAGACAAGCCTAACTCTCACAGAGGACAGAGCACGAAGGGGAGCAGGACACTGCAGACACAAATTCCCCCCACGCATAGCTCTCTGTGACCAAAGCAAAGACACCTGGGGAGCTCTGGGTGGAAATAGGGCTGAGAGATGCTAATCCCAGTGAGCACCAGTGAGAAGCTCCAGTTAAATGAGGTTCATGAAAGCTTTTGAAAGTCATCCGAGTCTTCAGAAATGGGGTACAAATCCCCCCTCTACAGAGATCTGTGTGATACACCTCCGAGCAGCACAACAGCATTAAAGCAAGGCTTTTCACTCCATCCGACACTCTCAGGCAAAACAGAGGAACTTGGACTAGGCGAGCTCACCTTAACGAAGCACAGCACTCATTACTAACCAAGAAAAAGAAAAAACCAAAGCGACTGCCCTCCATGTACACTTTAGGGATAGCTATCAACGATTCCCTGTCACAACGGGAGAAAACCTCACGTACGGGCCCTTGGAGCTCAGTCCCGGTCTGCTTCTATTCATCTTTTTCATTAATGGCCCAAACGATGAAAGAGAAAGTACTTTTATAAAACCTGAAAGGATGCCCAACAGTTAAGAGCTGGAAACACTCTGGAGGTCATGAGCAGAATTGATAAACAGAAGAAGAGTTCCAAAAAAACCCACAAATCAATAAAAAGAAAAGCAAGGAAAATAATGCAAAGAACCGCACTTGGAAACAGCAAAAAACACAGATCAAGCACAGAAATACAGCGTGAGGGAAAGCTCTCTGGCCAGAGGTAACACCAAAGAAAGTCAGGGACTGGAGGAAAAGCGTGACGTGTGTCAACATTGTGACAACACAGCTCCAGCTACAAAGAGCTAAACATCTTTCTGGGATTTAAGAACACAGAATTCCTAATTCTGGGCTGGAAGGCCATACTCAGTGACACCCCTAAGAAAGTCGCAGACAAACCGGAGGGTCTGGGCAACAAGCAGAGCAGTCAGTGGTGTAAAACGTGCAGCCCTGTAGCAGCTGTTGAAGGGTCTCCCGTCCCTGTCTCCCTCCAGGGTCACTATCAGCTCTCGGTCAGCATTTAATAGCTGTTTGCAAGAAGGTCTCCCCATTCTCTGAAGGCAAGAGACACAGCGGCCCGCTTCATTTGTTGCACAGGCCGGTTAGATGAGGTATCAGGCTGAGAACAGGATTTCATCAAGTCCCAGAGGGCACCTGCCCCTGGTCCAGCTCCACACTAACATCCACCTCTGTCCAGTCTGGAGCTGAGTATCTCTCACCAGGCCTCAAGACAGGGGCACAGACAAGAAGGCTTTTCCCTGCATTTCATCCAGCATCCTCCATCTGGCCACTCCTACACCACTACAGCAGCAATGTCATAGAGCTAAATTAACAGCCTTCTCCTCCCCAAAATACAATAGAGCTTCTCATCCTGCTGAAAGGGCACCCACACAGCAACGCAGAACAAGCACAGCCCTAACCATTTCAATTCACGTCTTCATTACCTTTCATAAATGAAGTTCTTCAGCTTAACTTGCCACCAAGCTACTTTGGTGGTGAAGAAAGCCTTTTCACACGCTCCAGGGTGAGGGAGGGTGACCTCGGCTGCTCGTGGGGCTGGACAAGGCTCCCCTCCTACCCACAGACAGTCCCGCTGAGCCCTGCGACGGGGCAAGCCCTCCCTACCCCCGACAGAATAATTTGAGGCACTGATTGCTGAAAGCAATTGAAATCATTGAAACAAGGTGTTTCAAAGCAGACGAGAGCAGCTGTGCCCACGCAGCTGAGGCCATACATGAACAGCTGCACCAAACTCCAACTGAAGGCTCTGTGAGAAACCCAGCGAGGGGGCAAGATCTACAAATTTTAGGCAAAAGCAGGCCTTAACTTCCAGGAACATTTAAGACTTCCCAGTCACTCGAGAGGATTTTTTTTTAAATTTTTTTTTTTTTTGAGTCACAGCTTTAGGAGCAAGCTGCCTCGTGAACCGCAGCCAGAAGAGCTTTGACAAAGCCTTCGTTAGCACACGCCGTCTCCTTTCGCAGGGCTGTTTCCCAGAAGATCCCCAGTGTTGTGTCATTTTTCACTTCAGGTGCTAAGAATATCTGCGTGTTAATAAAAAATAATAACTAGCTTTATAGGGAACTTATCAACAAAGCACTCGACAAATCTTAATTAAAGCTGATTCATCTACTTCACGAGTGCAAGTTAAACGCGATTTCTCAGAGGGGAAAGCTGAGTGGTAAGAGAGATGAGGTGGGTTATAAAAGCCACAGAGGGAGTCAGTAGCAGAGAGGATTAGCGCACAGAAAGGCTGACTAATTATCCCTAAATTTATCCCAATAATCCACTGCCTTGCAAATTCTCAGGGTATACCCAATATGATTTCAACCCCACCTGCCCAGCTTGACAACATCTCGATTTAAGTCGTCTTCCATTTCCTTGCCAGGTAAGAGCAGACACAGAGAGGGTTTGGAGGGGCTGGAGAGTTTTTCAGGTGTTTTATACTCAGGTTAAACAATTTCTCAACTCTAAAAAAAGAGAAAGTGGTGGTAGCACATTCTTGTGTTGCTTTAGGGGACAGGGTAGCAGATTCAAGGGCTGGTCTTACAAATCATTAGGAATATTCAGTTTCCAGCTTCTTCCTTTAAAAAGAACACATTTGTATCCCTTCAAATCCAGTAAATAAGTGGTCACACAGGTGGCAGACCCCAGGAACCCGCAGACGCTGCTCTCACCTCTGTGAGCTGCGCTTCTCACTAAAGTTTCTGGGGCAGTATTTTGGATGCTTCCACCATGGAAATGCCTTGGAGGCTGCTGAAAAATATCAACACGGTCCAGGCTGGTCATTTGAAGGTATGGTTGGAGGAAAGAAAAGAGAGGAAAAAAAAAAGAAGTTCATCTCTTAATAATGCTACTCCCGAGTACAAATGAATTCAAAAGGATGACAGAGAGCAGAAACACTGCGGTAGCGCATTCGGTAAATGACAGGGTGTGTTATTGGCTTCTAACGCCACAGAGACTTATCTGCACTTAAAAGGTTTCCTACCGGGGCTGTAGGCTGGAGCAGCCTCCTCGCAGACAGCTCTACCAACAGAAATGCCTGTGCCGATGATACTGCTTTGGGAAGCAAATTAAACAGTATCAGTGAAGTCATACTTTCTGCCTCTAAGCCATGTTTGTACTAGGTTAGTTCTATCAGCAAAACACTGTTAAAATAAATAACTCGCCCCTAAGAAATTGCGACTACAGAACTTGTTAGGGTAAACCTAGGCCATCTTGAGAGGCGGGTTGTGTTGATTATTTGTCAAAGATTACTTCTAATGCCAGTGTTAGTCAACCACTGAAGTTAAACATTTTAAGGCAATATTCCAAATAGTGTTTATATACAAAATCCCATTTGCTCAGTTTTCACTCCCTGGCTTTGTGCAACATGTAATTTCACTAGTTCTCCGGCAAGAGAGCTATATGCAAGCTTGTACCAAAATAATTAAACAGTTCTAAAATTCGTGCCTCATGTTACCAAGTGCATAGCCTGAAGAAAAATCCATTTTAATGTCACAGAGCTACGCCAAAGGCACCAGAACACTTTTAGGCCACAACCGCTCAGCTGCAAAGGGGCCTGAGGTGACTCAGCCCATCCCCACGCTCAAGGCCAAACCCAAACTCCTGCTGCTTTGTTGAATTTGTATTTAAATCCCCTCGGTATAAGGGGTCTTGGCCTGCCCAGGCGTCCTGCCCCACACTTTGGGGGTCTGTACCCACCACAGGGCCCCAATTTTCAGTCGCTTCCCGCCCACGACAGCCCAAGGGAGCTGCCCTGACCTCCCAGCCCCGCCCGGGGCCGGCCGAACC
>VXBO01007340.1:690920-720761 GCA_013400135.1 Rhinoptilus africanus
GGGGGGGGAGGCAACGGGCCCGGCGCATGCGGGAGCAGCGGGCCCGGCCGGTGCCACGGGCCGCCCGCAGCGCCAACCGGCGCCCCCGCCCGCCGCCCGGCGGTACTGCGGCCCGGCCCGGCCCGAACAAAGCCCCCGCCTCCGCCATGCCGGGCAGCGGCGGGCCGGGGGGGCGCTCCTCGCTGAGGGGGGGTCTCCGCTCGGCTGCTCGGTGGTTGAACACGTTAAACGTGTTTTCAGGGGTGACCCCGGTGAAACCCGCGCTTCGCCCGGCGGCTGGTACTTCACCGCAGCGCCCTGATAGCGCTTCTGGCGCCTGCTGAGGCCTCCGGGCCGGCGTCTTTTCCTTCCCAGCCCCCGAAAACGGCTGCTCGGAAGCCAAACAGCATGTCAGGAATGTGCGTGCCTTCCCCACGTCTCTCCAGGCCCTTAGTCTCAAAAACTGCTGGTTTTGACGCTTATTGGCATTAAGAATTAACGAATCGAGCCTTAAGAGTGCTGACAGTAGCAGCATCCATTTGACTCCTCTTTCTGCTCAGTTTCACTTTCATATAATTTAACCTGTGGTTACAAATCGTGCTGCAGGGATTTATTCCCCCCCCCCTCCAGTGGTGGATTAAAACAGTTTTTTATGTACGTATTTTGTTTCCGGAGTAAAAAATTATGAGATCTAAAGTTCACCTATGCTGAAAACAAGCCAAAGTTTAAAAAGAACTTTCTGGGAACATGGAGAACTGCTTTGTTCTGATAAATGTAACATTTAGGCTGTAGAAAGAAAGCTGAAATGTCCCTCTTGTAAAGGTGCATCTTTTTTCCTTTCCATAAAGCATACCTTTGGGAAAAAAATACCTAATACTGTTTTAAACAATCAAATAGGCTTTATTCTTTTCTCTCAGTCTTAAATTCTCGGGTTTTTTGAACTATCGATGAAGTAAGGTAGTCCTGGCTTCCTGGAGTAAGATAAACAGGGAGCAACTCCTCTTGAGAATATGTCTCTTAAAAGCAGTTTGTGTGGTTTTCATGCCTCAGAAGAGGAAAAGGGAACATTTTCTGATACTTATTTGTAAAGAATCTGTTGATCCAGTGGTTTAATCTTGAAATTTGAAACATGTTAGTACATTGGAAACTTTAATATATTAAAATCATATATTGTTTTTCCACAATGTAGTGAAACATATATTAATATTTTTAACGTGTAACTGAGAAATTAGTGGACTTCTGTCTTGTATTTTATCAAAAACCACACAAAATTATTTGTTACCGAATTACATGGAATAATTAAATTTAAGTGAGGGTGCTGGCACTTGATCTTTCTACATGTGTTTGTTCAGGGTTAATCCAATATCCGTACTTTCACGTTGTGTACTAGGTAAGGAGGTAAAATGTGAGCAACAAATTCAAGAGTTTTGATTGCTTCCCGAGGATTCTGGTGAGGCTGGCAATGTCACAAGCTTTTTTTGCTTGTTTTGGAGAAGCTATCTGAAGTTACTGTCTATTGAAAACTTCCGTTTGCAGTGTTTTGCACGTGTCTAGTTGTTCTGTACATGCCAGCGCTAAATGATGGGAAGAATAACCACGAGAGATTCCTAAATGCATCCTTAAAAGTGTGAATATTTATGTTCTTAAAGGTAAAAACTAAAAACCAATTAAAGAGGAAGGGAGAAGAGTCAGTCCTTGAGGCTCCAAACTAAATTTAGGGATCCATTGTGTTATGATCCATACTACTGAAATATGATTGCCACCTGGTTTATTCAGGACTACACTTAAATTAATTTGGTGGGAAATAAAGTAAATATTGTCTGCTGCCCTTCTCTGTGACTCGTGCTTGTCTCTGCTGAGAGTTTTGGTGAATGCGAATGTATTTTGTAATCTAATACTTGACAGTGTTTTAGGTAGCTCAGTAAATCTGGGGGAGAAGCTGTTGTAAGCAAAACTGCAAAGAAATTATTTCCATTTGGTGTATTTGTTAATTTATGAGTGTATTTTTGTGGCCTCTACGCTGTTTGCGTTCTTCCTCAGTGCACCAAGTCATCAAGTCTTGAAAACAAAAGCAAATACCTCACAATATTTCTGAACTAATTTAGTTTGTAAGTGTTTAAGTCTCATATTATGTAGTCGTAACTTAAACAAGAGAGTTTTTATTTTGAGCACCAAAACAGTCAAACAGTCCCTTGATTCTTTTCTGCAGCTAGAATACATCTCTACAACCTCATCTGGGAAAGAATGCGATTTTATCCCAGCTCTGGAAATGCCTGGAGGCAGACTTACATCCACTGATTAGTCAGAAGGCCTTTTAATCACTTACCAGATCAGAATACAGATGTATTCTGTTTTTTTTCTTTTTTTAAAGAAAAAAAAAGTTAAATTGGTTCTCTGTTACACAGATTACCTCTCTGATATGGTCTGTCTTTGGATCACTTTATATATAACCTGTTTCTTTAATAAAAAAAATAGTGGTATTTTCTATGATTTTTTTTTTTTGTCAAAGTTTTGGTGCCTGTGAGAACATTCATCTCCAAAACCGACGTGAGTGAGTAGTGATTGTCTCCTTGCTTTGCCAAGTGCGGGAGCATACGGTCGCTATTACCAGAGCTCCCAGGTTAAGATCATACATCATTCTGCAGTGACTCTGTTTTTAGCAGACCCCTTCTGTTGAACCAAGGCTTCATGGAGCTTTTCCTAGGGGCTGGAACCTGCACACATCCATCTATAGTAGAGTTGCAGCTCTGCAGGTAGTGACAAAGAGTGGACTTGCAAGTAGTAGGAAGGAGGGCATGGAAGCCATAGAGGTAATTGTGATGGCTGTTACTCTGTGTTCCTGGCCGTTTCTATTTTCCTTTTCTAAAAATACATATTTTTTTTGCCTTCTTTACTCTTTCTGTACTGTTCCTTGGGCCCTTTTTTCACTTCTGTTTTTTGTATAAAGGTATAAATGCAATTCTTACAAAAAGAGGGATGCTTGAATTTATTAAATTATATGAGTAGAAATAGGAAGTCAGTTTCTTTTACAGTGCTCTTTTCTGCATTCAAATGTTGAAATTATGTAAGTTCTTCAAGATCCTTAACTGCTAAACTAGTCGTTTTAATTTCCCATTTATAAATAAGTCTTTTTTATATGTAATATCTCTCTGTTCTGAAGCAATCTTCTGTTACAGTAACTTCAGATCTCAGATTATGTGCTCCTCTGATCAGGCAAGTCACTGAGATGAAGCTAAATGTAATCCTAAAAAATGAAACTCTTCCCGTTGTTCTGTGAGGCCTGAAACAGATTGTCTAATCTGCACGCAAAAACCTGCGTGCCTCCAGTGTGCCAGGTGCTGCTTAAATGTTTGAGGTGACAACCTCAGAAGAGTGGTGGAACAAGATGAGTTGTTTGCTTGCATGTGAAACAGCAATATTAAATAACCAGTGTGAATACTAGCACCTGAACTGGGTGATAATCTGCATTTTTCTCTTTCTAAGGCTGCTAGACAGTTCCTCCTTTGCTTTTGGAAAGACAGTGGCCTTTTCTGTATTGTCCGAGTTAAAGTAATCCGGTAGACTTCAAATCCATTGTACTCAGTTATTCAGCAGCTGGATAACATCTGCTTCTCATTCCCTTGCAAGTTCTTGTTTTTATTACCATTACTTCTCGGAGCAGCACGGGGAGCTGTCTGTCTAAATTTGTCACTTGGACTTCCACATCTCTTCTGTCAGTGACCTTTTTTTGCCATGATGTGCTGGAGACAGTTTGTCAAGAAGCTTATGAGTTCTTCCATAAGGGAATAGATTGCTGCAAAAGGGATTGCTGCACTGAGTGTAACGCGTAAAGGAGAAGAAAAATCTGTCGCTTTTTAAGTAAAAAGCAGGGACTGTGGGGGTGAAACTTCTTAGAAACCTTTTTTTTTTTCCCCAGGGGTGTGCTGTATTTGAGAGCCATGTGCCGTTACAAATTGAGGGTGTATTTTTCAGCTTGCAGATTTATGTAATGTATTTATAATTGAGTTTATTTGATTAAATTCAGTATGTTTTGAATAATTTTGGTTTTGAAGTGAAAGTGAAACTGACTAGAAAGTGAAAACAGTTATTTTTCATTTTTGGGACTTTTCTATAAATAGTGGAAGAGAAATGGTTAAAAGATGAGTTTTCCTAAGAATAAGATTAATATTAAAGCTATAATACATATACTCAGGTTAAAACAAAACAAAACAAAAACAAACCTCCCAACCTGAGTAGTAGAAGAAACAGGCAGCTAGGGAACTACTTCCAGCCTGCTGGTGTTCCATAAAAGGTGGTAATCTGAGGTCATCTTGTTTACCGCAGTCAGTGTATCCCAAGAATTCACTTAATTAAACTTTTCAGGAACAAAATAAATATTTATGTGCAATTAATATTTATGGAGCAAGAGTTGTATAAGTTTTATTGATAAGAGTTAATAATCAGTTTTACATGAAAAGAAAATCCTTCTATAGTGTATGCAAGTCAGCCTTATTTGGCCTTTATTTAGTAGCAGTGTATTCTGTAGGAGTCAAATTTATTAGTTTTGTTGTCTGCCTTTACAGAAAACTCTTTTGCAACTTCTAGATCTAAAGTGTTTTTTCATTGTCCACATTTGTCTGGAAATCTATTTGACTTTCAACTTATTTCAAGGTTGCTTTATATTATATATGTTTTCAAATCCTAATATGGCCAAATTTCTGTCCACAGATCTTAAAAATGTATATCTGAAAGCCTGTCTGTTCCCAGTATAGCTGAAATTACATGAAGAGCAATTAGCCTAACACTTTCAACTCTGCTAAATCACGTCTGGATCTTTAGACAGCTTTGTTCAGTCACACTCATCTTGCTGCGGTGACTCAGTAGATGGCACACGCGTTTAAAAGCTGGCACTGGTCCCTGGGAACCTGTCTCTATCAGATACTGACACGAACACAAGAAATAGGATCTTAGAATCACACACTGAACCTGACCATGTGGAAGTTAAACATTCTTTGGTTTTTAGAGCTCTTCCCCCACCTTGGTTTGCTGTTGTTTTCATGTGATCTTAAAAGAAGGGGGATGGTCAGGAGCAGAGCACAGCAGCAATTGCAAGGTGACAGTGGTGTGATAAATAGTGATTTTTGAGGATAGCTCAGAAACCTAGTTTTTGTTTAAACTCCACTCGAATACCTAATTAGATGTAGAGCAGTTTACTGGGTACCACACCAACTGCCAACGTTATATTCTATCTTCATCATACGATTGTCTTACTCTGCCACTTCATGCTTTGTCATAAGATTGTTTCTCTTTTTTTTTTTTTTTTCCCCTCCCATCTTTCCTGGTCTTGTTTTTATCTTTGCTTTATTTTTTTTTTGTCCTACGGACATTTGCAGCATGCTATGGTTATGCCAAACCTCCGGGGGAGGGGGGGGAGGTCAAAGCTTGGCCTGCAGTCAGGTTCTCTGCACCCCAGCTCCCTGCCAGTTTGGGAATTGTTGGGTTTTGTTCTCTGCTAATCTCTCCAGAGCAGCGGACAGTGAACGGCCAATTGAGAACTGCGACAAGAGGATTAGTGAGCATCTGGTCAGAGAGAAAGGGTTACAGTTGGAAGAGTGGAGAACTTTCCTGATTTAGTGAAAACTTGAATAGTGTAGGCCCTTGCGTTAACAGCAGGACCCACAGTGCTTTTCCTGAGCACATGGTTGTCTGCTGAACTGCTGCTGGGGTCAGGTTTGTAAAGCCCTCTGGAACAGCTGATTTTTATGAGGAACCTAGTAAGTTCAGCTTCAAATTGTTCTGTAAGTGTGGGAATGAACTAGGAGAAAAAGTACATGTAAAAGTGGAAGGAGTGAGGATTAACTTGTAAAATTGCTATAGACTGCTTTGAAGATTACTGAATGTATGTAAGGTAAAACGTCGTGCTCAGGTGAATATTAGTGTTTCTCTCGTGTTTGAACTTGAAAGAGTCTTGATTTTTACAGTATAGTTCTGAAATGCTTTCTATTCAGTGTGGCCGGCTTGTCCTGGGTACTTCACTCAGAATTTGCCTCGTCTGCTCTCCCTATATCCTTGTTTTACTATTTTCCTCTAAAGCTTTCTGCAGCGCTTTTCTGTCGTCTTCTACTTTTAAACTTACTTTTCATCCCCATGTTTCTTAATCTCTTATTCTTAACCAAATGTTACACAATTAAGCTTACTTTTAAGTAACTGTGGATCTTAAAAGCTCAGCTGAAATACGAGTTTAGATGCACTGATAACAATATGTAGCAAACGGTATAAAGAGGTTACTTTTCAAAGATGGAGCTGTGTGGGTTTTGTGTATCTCAGAATCCATTATTTTTCTACATAAATGCATAATTTTGTAACGTGCTGCTACGGAGAAAGAAAACCCAAATGCTTTTCAACTTAAAGTAGAAGAAACTTTATGTGCTATTGAAACAGGGCTCTGGGTTGAGTAAGCAGTTGGGGTGGAGGAATGCTCATAACCTTGATCTTTTTTCTTCTGTTCCCAGTACAAGAGAAATTGCCTTCTGCAGAACCGGTCTCTTCAAGGAAAAAATCCTTGCTTTCATTTTGTCCTTTCCATTCCTCCCCAAACATACCTGTTCTCTTAGAAGCCGATTTCATTTAGAGCTGTGCGATTCATGCCTGTTTTTTTTTCAAGTGGTTATGTGTTTTTTGCGCGTCTGAGTGGCAGTGCTGGAGAAGCAAAACTGCTCTGCAGAGATGTGGAAGGGCTTTACTGCATTGGGGATCCAAGAACACCGTGTTCCTGGTGGAAGGTTTTCACGTGTGTTGAATTGCTTTAAGTCTTGGGTATCTGTCCCAAGGCTGAAAGAGTATGGGGAGAAGTATTACAGTTTGTTCCTGCTCTGCAGTAAAACAAATGTATGGAATTTATCCATTGCACCATGAAATATGCTGTGGATATTGATACACTGTTTAGTGAAGACTTCAAGTAAATGCAATTGAACCAACTATTTCAATAGGAGGTTAGTATTCTTGTGGGACACAGGGCAAATCTTTAACTACCACATGTGGTCATGGTGTCAGAGTGTCAGACCTGAAGGAAGAAAGAAGCCGTTTGCTGGCAAGAGACAGGGCCAGCGCTGTCCTGCGGGGCTGCCTGGGGCGCTGTGCCATCTCCTGACTCACCTAGTGACTCTTTCTGCAGGGCTAGGGTTTTCCTTGGGTCTCCCGTCTACAAGCCTGACCTTGATTAGCTTTGAGGTCTGCCAGTACAGGCCTGTGTCATGGCTGCAATATAACACAGTAAAGAATCACTTCGAAGTGCCGTTACCTGTAAAACTGCAATTGGAGCAAGAGGTCTTGTTTACTTCCTGCAAAAATTAAAACTTATTTTTCTTGTTCACATCTGTCTTCACATCGGTAATTTGAATTTTACTGCATAAAGATTGACTGTTACGTTTGGTCTTATTTACCAGATCTTACAGCAGAAACTTTTTGCCCAAACTTCAGTTACTTTTAACTTCCTTTCGTCCTATTCTCTGGTGGTAATAGGTTTCATTTTCAAATATGTATCATATGCCAAAGTCATCTTGGATTCTATGGGCTTAAGGTTTTTTGTGTGTTCTTCTCATAGACACTGTACAGTAACGCAGGGTATTAACAAAACCATTAACCAGAGATCAAGGCTTATATGCTAGTAAACTTGAGATGCTTTCAGACATCCCAAACTTCTGAAACTCACTTGTCTTCAATATGGAAGTAGCTTTTTGTAGAAGAGGAGTAGTGTGTATAGGAAACACGACTGTATTTTTGTCTGAAATGATATATGTAGGTTCTGGGTACCTCTTGAATCTGTTAAGTTATGTAATAAAAGCCTTGTAAGATTGAGATCTTTAATGTTTTTAGATCAACATGATGCGTAAGTTTAAAACTGCATCTGTTTAAAGGGATTTATGACTAAAACTGCTTGTTTTTCTACAGAATTGTCTGGTGTTTCTCAGCTTGAAGAAGATCTGCAGTCATTATTGATCCTCTTTCTTGGCGTTACCATTTTTGAAGTGAAGTTTGCCTAGCTTTCTAGTGTGAGCTCTCTTTTCAGCCATCTTAAAAACCAAACAAACAAAAAAAAGAAAATTTTTTTTTGATCCATAAAGTAGACAAGCTCTAGTTCTACAATGTCCAAGTCATTCCAGCAGTCATCTCTGAGTAGGGATTCACAAGGTCATGGGCGTGACCTCTCTGCAGGAATAGGCCTTCTTGCTGCTGCTACCCAGTCTTTAAATATGCCAGCATCTCTTGGAAGGATGAACCAGGGTACTGCACGCCTTGCTAGCTTAATGAATCTTGGAATGAGTTCTTCATTGAACCAACAAGGATCTCATAGTGCACTGTCTTCTGGTAGTACCTCTTCCCATAATTTGCAGTCTCTATTTAACATTGGAAGTAGAGGTCCGCTCCCTTTGTCTTCTCAGCACCGTGGAGATGCAGACCAGGCCACTAACATTTTGGCCAGCTTTGGTCTGTCTGCTAGAGACTTAGATGAACTGAGTCGCTATCCCGAGGACAAGATTACTCCTGAAAACTTGCCTCAGATCCTTCTACAACTTAAAAGGAGGAGAGCTGAAGAAGGTTATGGTAGAGATGGCAGATCATCCACACGGGAACCACCGTACAGAGTACCTAGGGATGATTGGGAAGAAAAAAGGCATTTTAGAAGAGATAGCTTTGATGATCGTGGTCCTAGTCTCAACCCAGTGGTTGACTATGACCATGGAAGTCGTTCTCAAGAATCTGGTTATTATGACAGAATGGATTATGAAGATGACAGATTAAGAGATGGAGAAAGGTGTAGGGATGAATCTTTTTATGGTGAGACTTCGCATAACTATCATAAATTTGACAGTGAGTATGACAGAATGGGTCGTGGTCCTGGTCCCGAGAGATCTCTCTTTGAGAAAAAGAGAGGTGCTCCTCCAAATAGCAATATTGAAGACTTCCATGGATTCTTACCGAAGGGTTATCCCCATCTGTGCTCTATATGTGATATGCCAGTTCATTCTAATAAGGTGAGTTATGCACCAGATACTTCTATTTTCCTTTACATTGTAGTACTTGTTCTGTTTTTGCCTATTTCTTGTAATTATTTCTGCAGCCTGGTTGCTTTTGAAATGATCTGAAAGTTGGTTTGAGAGTGAAAAAGGCACTTGGTTTATTTGCAAGGTAATTGTTAACAAACACTGTAAACCAGGGCTTTACATTAATGTGTTTTGTTTGCCCCGATTGCTTAACTTCAAGTCAAACAGCTATCATCTACTGGGATATCTTATTTATATTTTACATCTACATGTTCTCTTAACCACAAACATCTGGCATTCAAGCAGTTTTTGGGTGGGTTTTATTATTTGTTGTTGGTTTGGGGGTTTTTTGCAGTGTATCTACTGTGCTATTCGGGAAGCTAGTTTCAGCTCTCCTCCACATCTGTCTTGATTGCTGATTTATATGTAGTTAAGATGCATTCTTGCACAGTTCCGCTTTTTCCCTGTCCAAAGGCAAAGAGTTAATGTAGAGCCCTGGCACTTATTTGCAAAAGTAAAAACCACGTTTTAGATTAGCTCATTCTTGCCTTTTTAATTTCACTTTAACACTCTGTCTCATACTATGGCTGAAATTTGTCGTCATTTTTCTCCTTTTTCACAACTTTCTTAGACACTTCAGACTCACTTTTTATTGTCACATGTTGCATCTATCCCTGTAGACTCTCCGAGCAATCAGTCTGCTGTTGCAGTATCCTGCTCTGCGTTCCTCGTAGTGTTCTTTACTTGCCTCGCCAGTAGAGTGGATCTTCGGGTGTGTTCGGTTGTGCTGAGACCCCCCTCTTAGTTTATTCACGAGAGTTCAACTCTCTGCAAAGGCAGCAGATTACTCAAAAAGGCCTGTTTATTCGGACGTTATTTCCAGAGCCTTCTCACTTTCAGCTTTTCCAATTTTACTCATCTTGCTGATTTTCAGTATGCTAGGCAATTTAATTGGCTAATGCAGTGCCCCTCTTGTCACAATTAGTGGCTAATTAGCTCGAAGGCCTTCAATTGAAAATATAATACATGCTGTTACTGTAAAATTGATACAATGTGGAATTGCTGTTACTAACCATTTCTTTACAGTTACCTCTGAGTGCTGCTTCTGTACATCTAATCTTACTGAAACATGAGAATTACTCGGTCCCTGCAAGGAAATGATCAAACCGGTTTTAGAGCACGCGCTGTACGGCTCCAGCTGGTCTGACAGCTTATGAACCTGTGTTGCTTTAATTACTTTTTACATAAAAAAAAATAATCACAGTAATCCGGGTTTCTTGTCTCCTATATTTGACGTTTATTTTCATAAAAGTTTTTAAGTGTTGCCAGTTTAGATGCCATCCTCAGTTCTGTAAAAGGATTTCATTTGGTTAGATTGAAAACATAAACTTCTGAGGCCCTTGAAGATGGCACCCAGTAATCCTGTAAGTAGGGGTCTTTTTAGCACTTTGTTTTAAAGCTTCGTGGTTCTTAGTTTGCTTTGGCCTGAAGATCTGTTGCAAGGATATCCAACATGAAATATCTTTCCAGGTATGAGAAATACAAAATTCTTTTGACAGCGTAACTGAAATGGCTGACTTCTTCTGTAACATGTAAACCCATCTTTTTTTTAGGAATATGCTTTGATTAAACTGCTAGTACACCATAAAATATTTGAGACTGGATCATCTGTTTCTTGTGACCCAAGTTTGGGCTTTGTTTCTAATTTCAGAAATCACATCACCGCAAGAATTTTTCTCTTTCTCTCCTTTTTTCCTCTGCTTTGCATACCGAACAGTTACAGAATTTCTTATTTTGTGTCTCCCACAAAACCGAATCGAGTAGAACTTAACTTTTAATGTAATTTGATCTGAACCAAAATTTATGGAAAGCAGAAAGGGAATGCTTTTCTTAGCTGGGACAATGTAAAGTTATTACTGCAGTATCGAAATCTCATTTTCCCCATCTCCAAATAAAAATATCATAGATGATTTTTTAAAAGCGTATGATAAAACACTGTATTTTAAGGCTGAGCAAGGGGCTAAACACCCCTAGTGGAAGTTAAACTGGCAGGCTGGTCCTCTGTTTTTTCTTTTTTAGCCATGTTCTTAATTGCTTCTTTAGTTTGCTGTGTATGTTTTAAGACTCAGTTTGTTTTCTCTTTAATTGTGAAGTAAATCATGCCCCAGTTTCCTTAGACATTTTGTCAATCCCGATTCCTTTATCAAGGAATGAGTTGTTACATGAGGAGGGATTGTTTTCCCTGCCAAAAGAAAAGGCTGGTGCCACATGAGCGGATAAATGTGGAGGTTAAACACTTGAAACGGTGATAAATCTCAAAGGAAAAAAACACGGCCGTGTCCCTAATAGAGGGCTGTCTAAAATTAGGTCCTTAAATTTGCCCTAATTTTCTGAAGAACAGCGCGTCCTCTTGCTTGCATCAATTGAGGCAAAAGGTAATCTGAGTTTTAAGAAACTCAGTTCAGATTTTCTCTATCTTAACCTCGGGTGTTCATGTTAATTTGTGTCTGTAAATATCTAGTGACCTGAAACACAGGGGAGTGGTGCTCAGGCTGGGTAGAGGCAGCAAGTCAAGGGAAGAGCAGAATAAGAATTGTATTTAATAAAAAGTTAATAATGTAGATGAGCCGTTGTTGTTCTGAAAACTTTCCTTGGGGAAGAAACTCCTAAGTTATGTATCACATCTCCCTTTTTTGCCAATTTAAAAGCATTTGAAGTGTAATGACAATTAAATCTCCCAAACTTTGGCTCCAGTTTGCAGATAATGTCTATTTCAGTTTATAACAATTTTAAATTGCGTGTTAAGACAGCTTCAAAGCATGGTATATCTAGCAGAATCAGCCACCGAGGCTTTACAGATTGTGCACCCAAATTTAGAGTTTTTCAGTCTTTAAAGGACTATTGTCTGTAGTACCGTACTAAAACTTGTTAGCAAGTTTTAAACTGAAGAAGCTTTGTTGTTAAGTATTGAATGTTTTGTAGATAAGTTTGCCTGGGGTTTTTCTCATCCTAATTGCCAATGTGTTTATTAATTTATAGTTGCAGAGCCTACATCTTGTGCTGCTATCAAGTAAAATGAGAGCACCACTTTTACCATATTCTTGATAAAATGAGTGAAGGTTTCATCTTGCTCCATGTTCTGTTCTGTGTATCATGGAGTAATATCGTAATGTAGCTTAACAACAGTACTTTCTGGGAGACTTTAAATCCAAGTCTTTCTCCTTTGTGGGAAGTGCATTGTAGGCATTTTGCATATGGAAACGCTACAGTAAGCCCAAGAGTGTCTCCTTGTATCCAGAAGGGTGGCTGTAGTGTGGCCGAAACAGAAAATCAGGAAAGATGAGGGACTGGGAAAAAATCAGGTGCTGAGCAGAAATACATGTCTTCTTAGACAGATAGAAAAGCCAGCCTGTGCAGTACACACGTTCACAGCTGAAAATGTAGCTTATAAGAGCAAACCTTCAGTTGTTAAACTGTCCCCCAAAGATCTATAATTACTCTCCCCTTAATTTCTCTCAGAACTTAAAACTGATTTGCCCCCTGTCTCTCTGCTGATGCCTTCGCTTACTGAAGAGGAGCAGAGTGGAAATTAGACCATGGCTGTAACTAGTGCTGCTAGTTGTCAGTAAGAGTGTGGAGATCAGGCACTCTATGCTTTGATAACGGAGGAGGTCCCCATGCCTTCTCCCCTCTTGAAATAAATAACTCCCTTCATAATCAGCGTAACCTGTAGAGAGAAAAGTAGAAAGCCCACATTCTAGAAATGTGAAAAAGTAGAAAACTAGTGTTAAAGCCAGAACCAGAAGGAATTTTACCTGGCTGATCTGATTTCCATTATTCCTCCTTTGTACCATCTTGATTTAGATCTCCTTTTTATTTCTTGATTATTCCCTGCAAATGGTCATATATTTTTAAATGTCACCCATGTAGTAGTTTGTCCTAGCTATGCACTTTCATTGCTTTTAGTCTTTCCTTTCTGAATTCCTTGCAATTTCTTGGCCTTTTTGAGTGTTGAGTTCACATTAATCTTTAAAAGTCTGAGGAATGAAGCAGAGAGAGTGGAGGAAATTCTAAAATTAATGAAGGAAAAAAAAATATCTCGACATCCAGTTCTAAAATGCAATTGCAATGCTGCAGCAGTTATCCCTGGTAAGCTTTGCACCTCTGAGGCAGGATCAAGCCCGTAGATTGCAAGACATTTTTCATCAGACACCTTTTCACCCAGGTTAGGCATTAAGAGGTATGTCTAATTTCACTGTCTTTAAAGCACTGCAAAATGGGATTTGTTATCTATGTGTGTATCTTAAGTACTTAAAAGATACTGCGGTGTGCTACGTTATTTTGTTAAAAATGGCTTGCCGTATGCAAGTGTTAATTTTTAATTATTTACTTTGCTGCAGGAGTGGAATCATCATATCAATGGAGCGACTCACAGCCGACGCTGTCAGCTGCTGCTTGAAATGTATGAATTTGAAGTACAGTAAATGTTCTTGTGGCGTGAGGGCATGTACAAATGGAGAGTGTGGTCAATTCTGTTGCAAAAAGTGGGTCTAGAAAACGTGGTGCCTTGCAGGGAATAAACCCACGCAACTTAGAAGAGAATCTTCAGGACAAAAAAGGGATCTGGTTCATAACTTGAATCCTACTGATCTATATGTAACGTTTTAGAGTTAGACCTTAAGAGTTGAGAATCTATTGTATTCTATTTATTAGTCACTTATACCAACTTCTAAATATTTGTTGTAAAACAAACTGTGCCATTTGGATTATAAACTGGCAGCCATGTTACATATAGTGTGGGAAGTTTCTCACTAATAATAGCGTTTCCAGTCTGTCAGTAGAGAGTGCTCGTGTCTCTGGTGGGCAATGTTACCGTGTGTAACATATAACGGTATTGCTGCTGCATTATTACTTGGGTAGAGGAAATTGTATTGTCTTACCTTTCCTATTTGTCTTTCTTTTAAGATACCCAGAATGGAATCCTGACAGTGATTCAGGACATGGAATGTAAGTAGTGATGAATTTTAAAGTATTTGTAATTTTTATTTGAAGCAGAGGATGCTTAATGTTCTATGTGAAACAGACCTGCTTTTCTTCTGATGGGTCCCTCCCTTTGTTTTCTGCTAGCTGGAGAGCAGCCCTAAAAGTAGCTGAAGTTGACTCCTCCATATATGGTCTGCAGAAGTTAGGGGGTTTTTTTAAGAATGAAAGCTTTTACAAGTTTTGTTTGTTTGTTTACAATTAAGGTGTGTTTTCCTGCTCTTTCTAGGGGTGATCCCTTTATGTTGCAGCAATCCACAAACCCTGCACCAGGAATTCTGGGACCACCGCCGCCTCCCTTTCATCTTGGAGGACCTCCAGTTGGGCCAAGAGGTAACGGCAACAGGCACCTACTTTTACAAGACTTAAGTTCTTCATTTTATTTCTTGTTTTAATTTGTTACCAGTGTTTTAGAACAACAAAACAAAGTGTTTTTCTGCACTGTGGAACTGAAATAATTTAGTCCCTCCCTGGCCAAAGACTGGTACCCAGATCCTGCCCTTTTACCTTTGTACCATCTGCTAACTACCATCCACGTTATTATGGCGGGGTTTTTAATTATGTTTAATCTACACGTGTTCTGGACTTAGATATTTTCCTGTCTAGAAGGGGTTTATTTTTCATCTGTCTTCTGATTAGCTACACATTGGTGGGGTTGTTAGGGGTTTTTTTTGGTGACACTTGAGAGAATTCAATGTCCTAAGTGGTTTTTCCCCCTTAATTTCAAATTAATTTGACAAATACATTTGAATACAAGCTGAGAAATGGGAAGACAGATGATGCAAGCATCTTCTTCACAGGAAGGCTGGCTAAGAATCAGGTTCTTGCCTGAAGTTGTTACTTCCTACCTTTTAAATAGTTTGAATGACTAAAAGGTAAAACTACTTAATTTACCTAGGTATCCTGACAGAGTACAAGGATTTCAGACACTTTAAAGGAGTTTTTAGATGATAGGTGCATTAATACTTAATTTCATTGAAATACTAAGCCAGACTGTCTGAAAGGCTGTTTTCAGGTGTTTCCTAGTACAATGAGCATTATGATAGAATTGGTGGTATGTTAGAACCAAAGTGAGGAGTCTTTTTCTGCACCTAAAACCCCAATTGTAAAAAATGTGTCTTAGTTAAAGAGATCTCGCATCTTTTGTGTACGGCGTTTTTTTTTTCAGTGGGCTTTCCTTATTCTCTGCTATTTCTGCACATCAGTAAATGCAGCTCTTTCTCTAAAGTTAAACTGAACAGAGTGATCAGAAAGGAGGACATCAAGTTAAAAGAGCTCTGAAATAAACAAATTAACAGCCTTTTCAGTTTTTAAAACTTGGTATCATTCTGGTTTAGTATTGCAAGTGCCTTACATCTCTTAAGAACTTGGGAAAAGACATGTTAATACCAGTCTCACAGGTTGAACTAAGCTTGCTCGTTCTTTCAATTTCTTAAAGGAGCTGGAAATGGAAATATGCAAGGACCGAGACACATGCAAAAGGGCAGAGTGGTTAGTATTAAATATTTGTTGTTTTTCTTTTTAAAACCCCCCACAAACTTGTTATGTGCTTTTTGTTTGCTTTAATAAGATTATTTTTTTTTTAATGAATGAATGGATTGTCTTTAAAAGTGAAATCTTAGGATTTATTTGTGTAGAGATAGTGAAGCTTTGGAATAAGATTGGGGTTTCATTGTGACGGGTCCTCTACAAAATATCTGTTCCAAAGCTGTACGGACCTTATTTAAAGACTCTCTCATGATGAAGCTGTGGGACACGAACATACAGAAAGGCAACTTTTGCTGGGCAGGCATCTTCCTCTGTGGGAGTCCCTGGAGGTTCTGTGCCTTTTCTATATACACCTTGTCTTGGTTACTACCAAAGATGCAAAATTTTTTTTAAAAAATAATAAAAGTAGAGCAGAGCCTTGGCAGGCTTTCTTTTTAGGTTAGCCGATACACATTTTTATTTCATGTTGTCTATGGCTGCTTTGTCTTCAACAGGAAACAAGCAGAGTTGTTCACATCATGGATTTCCAGAGGGGAAAGAACTTGAGATATCAGCTGCTTCAGCTCGTTGAACCGTTTGGAATTATTACAAATCACCTGATTCTCAACAAAATCAATGAGGTACAGTTAGGCCCTTTCGTACCGCGGCTGGCACTGCTTGGTGTCTGCAGTATGCTTAATTTTTCTAAAAGGATTTGCTCGGCTACCAAGCAAGGTGTCACCAATGTCACATGTGTGAAAGGGTGACTAATTTCTTTCCAGAAATGCTCTAGTACTGCATTTTACCTTAAATATTAAAAAAAAAAAAAAAGTCCTTCTTGTTGGGTGTTCGTAACTTTCTAAAAACTACACTAGGCATGTAAATTCTGATCTTGTTCTAATATTCTCTTAAAACTTACTTGGTCTTAGTTTGTATTATACAGAGTGTCATATTTTCAGTGTGGAAAAAGCCAGTATCATAGAAGAGGAAAAGCAGGAAGCAATTTAATGTTCTGAATCCAAATCTAGGTGGACTGTAAACAAACCAAATAGTTCTGTTTGTGCACCTGAATAAAGTATGTGAAATTCATGCCAAGTTCTGTGTGTCAGTTAATGTCGTAACCAAAAGGCAGTTTTCATTTTTGATGAAGCTATTTTTACAGGAAAAGAAGGAAGAGCTTGACATTTTAAAGAAAAATACTGATTTTTGAACAAGTAGTACTTAATTTGTTTTTCTATGGTTTCAGGCGTTTATTGAAATGTCGACCACTGAAGATGCCCAGGCTGCTGTGGAATACTATTCAACAACACCCGCGCTGGTGTTTGGTAAACCGGTCAGAGTCCACTTGTCACAGAAATACAAAAGAATAAAGGTAAAAACACTTCTGCTTTTTTAATGTTGCCTAATTTTAATCTGGGGCAGTCAGTGTTATGAGGCTGTTGCATTTAAGTTATTCTTAATTTATGTACTTCTCAGCTGTATCAACTTAGTCAAGTGACAGTCACCCATGTATATTTTATGCACTTAAATTTTTATTCCCTCTTAATTTTAGAAACCCGAGGGTAAACCTGACCAAAAAACTGAGCCACCAAAACCAGAACTTGGTCGTGTGATTCACCTCAGCAATTTACCTCATTCGGGCTACTCTGACAATGCGGTTCTCAAGCTGGCTGAACCGTATGGAAAAATTAAGAACTACATACTCATGAGAATGAAAAGCCAGGTAATGTAGGAACATGCGTGTGTGAAGACTTGAAACTAAGGTTTTTAGCAGTGAAGAAATGATGTGCCTTTAATTGGTGCATGTGTAGACTTTCTGCTCTAGCACAGAGGTGGAAATGACGGGGGGACTATGTAGGTGGTGGTTTGCTCTCTCGCTTACTGCCAAATGTTGCTATAACGTGAGCTGCTTTAGAAAAAAACAGGCCTCAGCTGTGAAGAAAGTATATTTAGCATTGAGGCTTAATTTTTTTGTTATGCAGATTTCTGGGAGTCTTGGAACTTTTATTTAAGGCTGAAAAAGCATTACCTAGGAAACGTTAACAAGTATATTCCGCTATTACACATTTCTTTAATTTACCCTTTATTTGTCGTTCTTTAAACCTAAACAAAAGTGCTCCTGTGGCTCTGTAAGAAAAAAAAAAGTTTGAAGATGGTGCACTACATGTGCGTAGTGAAATGCTTTGGATGTGCATGATTTCTATAAATACACAAGAGTTTAAAGTATGTAGTTCTAATTTTTTTTACAGCTTTGCTGTCCCAGTTTGTTGCTCCTTTGAGAAAGTGCTGGAATTTCCTATTTAACAAAGAGCTGAGTGCCTGAATCCCCTAATGCCACACTTGTGGAATGAAAAATTGCTAGAACCTATTGTGTGACCCCTAGGAAGTCCTTCCTGACCTTATTTCACTGGAAGAATGAAATCCCTTGTTGTCTAAATTGGATGCAGAAACAGCTGTCTTCTATCTGCCAAAGATACTCTAGCCCAGATGTGTTTTTAAAAGCTTGTTCAGCAAAGTTAGAGCATCGTAGGCTTTTGTTTCTTGGAGGAACAGCTCACAAAGCAGGGCCTGTAACCAGCGCTCGCTGCCTTTCTGCTTCAGGCTTCTCTCAAAAAACACAAATGAAATACTGGGGTAGTTTCTTAGCTACCCTGGAAGTCCTGGATACTTAAGCACCAAATAAATGAGTTTCATTGTCCAGAAGCTTTTTATTTGTAACAATATTTTACTTCATGGTGACCTTTTTTTGACGATTATTTGAATGTCTGTTGTTTCATTTCGGAACCTTCTATGGGACAGATATTACTGAATTGAAAAGCTGGGGTATATAGAGCATGATGGTAAATTTTAAAACATAAGGCAAGTTTGGAGAGGATGGATACGGCTGAATCTCAAAATTTTGTTTCAGCATTTGGAAATGCTCTGGTTTAAGTTAAATAGCTCTGCCTGCAAAAGTGTTGTGTATTTCATAGTGGTTTTTAATGTGTGTTTTAATATTTTCAGGCTTTCATTGAGATGGAGACCAGAGAAGATGCTTTAGCTATGGTCGAGCATTGTGCCAACAAAGCGCTTTGGTTCCAAGGCAGGTGTGTGAAAGTGGATTTATCTGAAAAATACAAGAAACTGGTGTTGAGGGTAAGTAGTGCTTTTTAGGTTTTTTAATTGTAAGGTGTAAAATGAACCACAAGACAGGTGTCACTTACTGAGAATCCAGTGCTGCTTGTAAAATGTAAGGATTCCCATTAGCGATTTCTGGCTATTTAAGTGCAGTTACTAAGCATGAGTATGGTGTTGGTGAGGCCTAGGACAAAGTAAGAGGATTTTCCTTTCAGAGTAAACAAACCCCAAACAAATTTGGATTTTAGGCTAATTGATGTAGATTTTAATGAAGACTTCTCCATTTAGAATGTTCTGTAATGTGGTGGGGTTTTTTTTTTTTTTCCCCTCACCCTCCTCTGAAAATGATCAGAGAGTAAAACCAGTCTGGGTGGCAGAACTACGTAGTGGTACACTGCATGCCTAATTCCTCACTTTTGGTTGGGTTGTCCCTTTACTTGTACTCCTGCGTGCAGAACAAAGACAAAATGTCACTAGGGACTCCTTTTAAACTATGAAATACTACAACAGAATGTGTTTCCTGTGTTGGATGACATCCTTTAATCCCTGTTGGGGACACTACCCCCCACTACCCACATAGACAGTCTTAAGATTTCATTTTTAAGAATGAGGTTTGTCAAAACTGATGATGTAACTGCAGCTTTGCACGTGCAGCTCCTATCAAGGGGGGAAGGGTTGGCTGATATTTGGTGGTTTTTTGACACAACACCAGGACGATACTCCTAAAAAGCAGGAGAAATCTCAACTGTCAAGCTGTCTCAAAAACACGTGTTTGCTATTTCAGAGTATGAAGAAATCTTACTATTGCACACGATCACGCGCCAAAAGTGAACGCTTTGTGGCAAATTCAAATTCTTAAGCAATGCACTGAATAGTTTTTTCTGTGTTACTACCACAGAAGTGCAATTTCCTGTTGAGTAACTCCTAAATAAGCAAAGTGTTGTGAGTCTTCAAAAGCTTTCCGTGTAGCCCGCTTCTAATGATAGGGAGGGAGTGTAGATTGAGGCTGATTTGTGCCATTGCCTGCACTGCGCTGTAGCAGTTCCTAAACAAAAGAGGAACTGTATATGATTTTTCTGGAGCAGGATAATCCTATTCGTTTTGTATTGAAATAACTGGTAATTACTGTGAATAAAGATGGGGGATTTCTAGGTTGGTAATGTCCTGTCTGACATAATAGTTTACTAACTGGTTGGAAGGTGGGCATGGAAAAAGAGTACCTGTGGATTAGCGTAATTGGAAGCAGCTAGATCCTGCTGTCTGGTGATTCTGTAATTAATGCTGCAACAGTTGCATAACTAATACGCTACTGTGACTTAATTTTTTGTATTTAATTTTATTTCAGATTCCAAACAAAGGAGTTGAACTGCTGAAGAAGGATAAAACTAGGTAATTTCCTATTGCTAAAGCATGATGTTGTTTAAAAGAAATACGAAAATACCTTATCCAGAGTACAGGAATTATCCAGAAGTCAGGCAAGCTCTGAGATCAAACTGGTGTTTGTTGTGCCCTGAGATCAACTGTTTCTAATATGCTACCTACCTTCTTCCTCTAATAATGGAGACTTCACAGCCTCTTCGGGCTCCTCAGGAAATCTTTTCCAGTCCTTAATTAGCCTTGCCTTCCTGCAATTAAAACCCACGAGCGGTTGTCCTGTCTTGTAAGGACAGTTCATCCTTGCAGCAGCCTTTTGTGTATTTTAAGAATGGTATCCTTCAAGGTTTCCCTTGACTTCTCCTTTCCTGAGCTAAAACACAATTTTTTTCAGGGTTGTCTAGAAAAATATAACCTACCTTTTGGATTTTTTTTTAGTCATTTCTGGGCTCTCTTCAGGTTTACAAGCAGGTATTCTTTGTTCTTCACAGAAAGAGAACATACTCTCCAGACAGCAAAGATTCTCCAAGTGATAAGAAGTCTAAACCAGACACTACTCAGAAACCCGAAAGTGGCAATGTAGAAGATAAAGTGAAAGAGGAGAAACAAGATGATGCTGCTGAGCCATCAGGCGCTAAAAGTGGTGAGCAGGCAGACCAAGATGAGCCCAGTTTACTCCTGGAATCTGAAGATGAGCTGCTCGTGGATGAGGAGGAGGCAGCAGCGCTGTTAGAAAGTGGCAGCTCGGCAGCAGATGACGCAGATGTTGCCAATTTAGCTGATGTGACTACTGAAGAAAAAAAGGACACAACTGATGAAGTAACCATTAAAACAGAGGGGAATGTTGTGGCCAATCCAGCAACAAAGAAAAAGCTTAAGAAGGTAATTGTATAGTGAGGTACCCAAGTATGGAAAACCTGGGCTAATTTAAATAGCATCCCACAGTACATCCTATTTCAGATCTCTTCCTGTGAGTCTTTAAAACATGTGCATGGCACAACTGTCTGAAGAGAAACAGGCATTAAAGCTCCTGGAAGAAAACAGAAGACTCCATTGGATACAACTTGCCAGTGGAATCATTTATAAATCACTCTGTTTTGACAGAGCCTGTTAACCTTCTACCCATGTCGCTTCTGGGGTTTTAATTGCCTTTCTCTTCACCTCCTTTTTGATTAATACTAAGCAACCAGGAACCGCTTTCTCCCGGGCAGTTTCTCGTGAGACTGGCTATAGTTACTCTTTTGAGCACAGAGCAGAGCAGTGACACTCAAAACATTATTGATTTGGGACTTGATGTTAATTTGGCCTTGGACAAAGCTCTATGTACGTCTGTAGTTTATGCTTAGCCAGAAAGGTCGGCAAGTCGGTTTGCTGTTAGTCAAGCCCATTTCCAGTTGGAGGGGGAAACTTTAAAAATTAGTTTCAAGGTGACTTCAGTGATAGGCTACTTGCGTTGAATTACCTTTCTGTCACCAGATGATCCCACGCTCTCATGGGTTTTTATGTCCCACCAGCTGCTTTTTTAGTAATAGTTGGTGATGTGAGGTTTCAGTAACTTTATTGACTTGGAATGTTGGCTTGCAAAAAAGTAAGGCATGTTCCTTATTCTTAATGAAGGAAGTGTACGTGGTTTTCAGTGTTGGGGGATCCTTCTATCAGGAAGCTAGTTACGTGGCGTTGGGATTAATACTGCCAATGCAGACAGCAGGGATTGGGTTTTATTACATCAGTATCAGTTACGATAAACTGCCTCAAAACCCAAACTTGCTTCCTTAAAGACCTACATCCTCAGGGCACAGGTGTAAAGCTAATGCTGTTTCGGTGCTACTTGCAATTGCTGTTAATCATGTGGAATGCTGATGTCTCCATTCAGCAGGAATGTTTCTAAAAAAATCAGAATTTGGACAGATTCACTGGCTTTAATGAAGCTGGATTTTGGGAGATGTCCACAGTTCTGGTAGTGGGTGGTTTTTTGGGTAGTCTTTTGTTTGTTTTTCTAATGCAGAAGCTCTAAGCTTTCCACTGATTGAAAGGGAGTTCTTTAATTTTTTTTTTAATTAACTTTCATACACTTAGTGTGCACAGAATTGTTCTGGTACGGTTTTACCTTTTATGCAGGCATGAATTTGAGGATCTTGTGGGACTATCTCAGATAGAAACGCAACTTGGGCTTTCCAAAATGACTTCCACGTAAAATACTCATGTTAGAAGGATTCTCAAAGCAAAAAGATACTGAAATTCTCAAGTTGAAGATCATGTGTTGATATGATAAAACAGTGGACCCTCGTGATGCAAAAAAAAATTAATTAATATATATTCTGAAATTGAACGCTTGATTCTAGAATAGTGGAGTACATTTAGAAAGAGCTTGTTACGCTTTTGCATGCTTGAGTAACATTTGGAATGAGCAAAGTAGGTCTTAAAGGAAGAATTATTCCAGGGAATTTGGAGACGATATTTCTCTTCTGAAACTTAAGACAGTTTAAGGGAAACACTTACCAATAAGCTGACATAAGGAAATCGTTTTCTCAACAGCGATACGTGGGTGGCTTTCCGCGGAGCATGGAAGGTTTTGTCACTCTAGATGAGGTTGGTGATGAAGAAGACTCGGATCATCAAAAACTCCGCAAGTCGGGTTTGGCAGTAAAATCTGCTGCCAAAAACGATGATAGTTTGGCAGAAATCAAAGTAGACAAGATTGAGGAGCCGGAGCAGGAAAATGAAACGTTAGAAAATGGAACCAAAACTGAAGATAATTTGAAGGCTGAAACTGTAGAAGGTTCTGATACCACAACAGCACAGGATACTGAGAAAAACGCCCATGAAAATACGGACACCCAGGATGAGCAGGAAACAAAGAGTGTCCAAGAGAAACCTCTTGTTCCCGATGAGTTTAGGATTGGGCCGTACCAGCCAAACGTTCCTGTTGGTAAGGCTGTTTCCATTTCTTTGCAAATCTCTCTCTGCATTGCAGTAGCATTTCTCATTTCATTTGACTTTTTATTTCTGGCAACACATTGCCTCTGAGCCTTTCATTTTAGGGCTTCCCGCTCTCCTCCCCTTCACTCCTCCCCTAACCCTGTAGTATTTTCTTTCTTTTTCCCCTTATTTTCATACAGTTCTCCATAACACTTTCCTTAGGCAGAAATTAAATTGGAAGAGATATATTTTTAACAACACAAATTCAATTAATAGCACAAATCACAATAGTGGTAATAGTTTAGATTCATACTAAATACTCAGAAACTGATCCCAGAACATTGTTAGTTCTTTGAAGGAACCAATAAAATGGACCCTTAATCTGAAAGGTTGATTTTAAATTTAAAAAAAGAAAAGCCTGCACATACTTAGCTATTACTAGGCCCCGGTTTGACTAAACTAAACCAAGGGCTTTTAAAGATAAAGCAGCTTTTAATGTAAAGTGAATTATGGTTTTAAGATTTAGAATGACATATGACATTAAAAGAAATGATGTAGAGTAGATCTCTTAGTTTATTTTGTGGTGTTTACTTCTCTAGGTGTGAATTATGTGGTACCCAAAACAGGGTTTTATTGCAAATTGTGTTCCCTGTTCTACACAAATGAAGATGTTGCAAAAAAGACCCATTGCAGCAGCCTTCCTCATTATCAAAAGTTGAAGGTAAGGCAAAAACTTGTTCATTTTAAATGGCGTGATTCTTTCCTGGGGAATAGAGCTGAACGAGACTGGACTGAGGAGGAAAAAAAAAAAAAGCCTTCAGGCAGTGGAAATTGGCTTATTCTCTAACTTTTAACTCAAGCTAGACCTCTCCAAAACATCATCTTGTGAAAATAAGATGCAGAATACACCTTTTTAAGATGGCCTCCAGCACTTTTTTTTTTTATAAATTTGGATTAAAGAGAGTGTTCTGACTGGAGTAAAGGCCAGGCGTAGAAGTAGTGGTGCAGAGTAAATACAGATGACTCAAATCCTGTAGAGTTGTCCCTGTGAGACTGTTTTTTAACCAGTCAACAGAGCTTAAGCTGAATTTTGTATATATTTTTTTAAAAATTCACATTTGCAACTTCTGATTTTGTGAGCACGTTTTACAATTTCTAATTGGCTTAGGTATCACATGATTGCATGGCATGAATGCTAATGCTGCTGCTGTATCTTTATGTACTGGGAGCTGCTTCTAAATACCACCTCCAAGGAAGGGAAACCCTAAACAAAACTCTAATAATAACGCAGCGTTCACATAAATTGATTTCATACCAGTCCATTACTGAGCTGGAAACAAATCCCAGGGGTTCCGTAGAACAGAAGGTGGCACCCCTGACTCAAAACGTTTGCTTTCTCCCTTGCACTAATAGGGAACCCTAAAATGATAGAGGGCCCTGGAAGGCAGATGGCACAAATAATTGTCACAAAGCAAACCACATTATCGAGGAGTAGATCAGAAAACCAATTCCTGTGCAGAATCTTGTAGTAAGAAAAACCCACCTCATCCATCACCCATAGCTTTTTTTTTTTCCTTTTTCCATTGAGGTACCTGATTATGGGACTTGAAAGACTTGATGTAAAAGGGGAAGTGGGGAAAATAATCTCAGTTTATTAATTTTATCAAATCATGTTTCATTAAAGTGATTTGTTTTTCCACAGCACAAATGACTAGCGAGCTGCTCTTGAAAGGCTGTTGTAATGTTGATGTGGTTTTAGAATCGGGGAAGGAAGGGGGGGAATGCAGCTCTTGTTTCACAATGGCAAGGCACTTCTCTAGCTGGGAGTCTCCTCCACTTTGAGAGCAATGAGTAAATAAATAGGTGAATTGCTGTTGCTACCAAAGATCATCGAAGTGATAACAAAATCCTTCAAACTTCTAAAATTAACTCTTCTCTAGGGAGAGGAGATAGTTCATCCCTAGTTTTATAGGTGGCAAATTCTGACCAGGTAAGTGGCATGGTCGCTGTCACAAGTCCATGACAAAATGGATGGTAATTCTCTTGGCTTGGCGGCCTGTTGGGAAGGCACTAAAGGCAGGGCCAGGGAAATGCTTGGGGCGGCCACCGTTTGGTCTTTACTGGTGGCGAGCTCTGTGTTCGGTGACACGACGATAACGCAGTGCTTCAGAGGAGCTCCCCTTCAGTATACAGAGAAGTGCCGGTCCTGTTAGTTATCACCTTTGCAGTTAATATTCACAGATTTTACAACTTGCAAATGGGATTTATGTTTCTGTTATTGAGGTTGTGACTGTGAGAAGCTTTAAATACATCCAAAATGTGGTTGCTTTCTTTTAACAGAAAATTCTGGATAAAATGGCAGAAGACCACAGGCAAAAGAAAGAAGCTTAAAAGGAAGGATGGATGTAAGGAAAACAGTGGCTTTGTTTTTAATGTTAATCTTTTTTAAAGCAGTACAAGTAGTAGATGGAAATACTGTATTCTTTTTTGTTTTAGTGAAATACAGTAGGCATTATAGGTCTGTTCATGTGTTAAATGTTGTAGCAAAAAGCATATGCAGTTAAGTTAATGACAAACATTTGTTCTTAATGTGAGAATGGCAACAAGTTTTGTTTTGACACTTCAAGCTATTAAAGAAAAAAATCTTGCACCCTTGTGGAAAGCTCATCTATGGGAAGAAAACTTCATTTAAGTGAAACTTACTATTTTCAAGCTTCGGAAATTGTCTTTCAGTTCCATTCTCAATAAAAAATGAAAAGTAACACTGTATTTTTATTTTATCTAGAACATTCCGTATTTCAGTCTGAGCCTAGCAGGTATTTAATTTGGAGTGTAGGGATGTCATTGCATTTCACTTTTGAAAAGTCTTTAAATGTAAGTTGCATTTTTAAATGTTGAATTGCAGTTTCTTTTAATGTCATTGCTGTTATATAGCAAATAGGAAGATAGTGACTAGTCAGCTTTACAACTTTGTGATTTTTTTTTTTTCTCCCTGAGCCCTTGGTAGACTTTCCTATTCAGCTATTCGGTGTATTTTTAGTGAAACGTAAATGCCCATTCTCCTCTAACCAGTATTATTTCCTTGAGCTCTTCCTGCTTTTACTTGAATCTTGTAGCTGTCGTACATCTCTAGTATATTCAAAAGCAGCATTTGAGTCCTAAAATGTAAAAAGGTATCTTTATATTCTTCACATGTAATTTTTCATACCTGCATTTTAAAACTGTTTTTGTTAAAACCTGGTTTCGTCAAGAATCTTTAGAACTGTGCTCTTAATGTACCTGCACATGTGATATGTGAACAGGAATTTGCATGTGTAACCTGTGTTTATCTGTAGTTTTTGTTATTTACTGCTTATTTGTGAATTCAGGTTACTAAAGTGATTTACCAATAAACAAAGCTAGGCAACAGTAATTTGTTATAGATGTTTGGCATGTTAACCAATGTGTCTACTGAACTCTTTACTCCTGTGTTCATGATAGCACACTGAAACTCTAGCGCTCTTTAAAATTTGCATGCTTTAACACCTGTGATTTAGCAGCTTACTGCATAACTTTTCTTTCTCTTTCCTAAAACCTCTTTTGTTTCCAAACAAATTAAAATATCACTTGTTAAAACACCGGTAGGAATATTCTGCTGACAGTTTTATTTCTTGAGTGTCATGGTATTTTTATCGAAGCTGAACTTCAAGCCATATCACGCTCCTGTGAGTAAAAATATGGAGGGACAATGGGTCCAACCTGAGCTTCTTGCCCAGCAGGGAGGCTTGTGTGCTAAGATGGGTTTTCAAATGTAGGAGGCTGAATCTTGATGCAGCTCGTTTACTTAAGCAAATACACCTAGCAGACACAAGAAGGGGTGCCTTGTGGAAGTCTCCATAACTTGTCTTTCTAGTTGTAACTTTCTGCTGTTGCATCCTCACAAAAACGGGAGGTGTGCAATCCCTTTTGTGCAAGAACTAACTGTGACTTCAACTGTCTCCTACTGCGCTGGTAGCAGTTTTGCTGGGGACTGTCTAGAGAGCGTGGGGAAATGCTAATAAGCAGCTAATGGTGCAGACTTTATTTAAATAGCATATCCAAATCATAACATCTTATCATGCAGTGACTCATTCTTGCACTTCTATGGAGATAAGTTACTGCGTTGTACATGGCACTCATTAGTATGCAAAGTTTTGTTTGTATGAAATAAATATAATGCAGTGATACAGTCTTAAAACTACTCTACAGCTTTTCTAGGCCTCTGAAATGAAGCACAAGTCACCTCGCTTCTATTTTGACTAAGTCACAAGGGTGTACTTGGACCCCTACTTGCTTACGATGACACTTGTCATTCAGCTGTCTCCAGCAGGCTGCCGAGTGCAGACCTGACTTCAGCCGTGCAGCGTTTGGGGTCATCCCCCTGCTCTCTAAAGGTGGGAGACAAGTAGTTTGGAGATCTCCACCTCCCCAGGCACTTTTAACAGTTTCCTTACAACGTGCAGTTAAGATTAATGTATTAAGATACTGAAACTATGTTTTACGTCAAATTTAGCCTTTTCTTAGGCATTACCTACATCTTAGATAGCTGGGCAGTGCCCTGATCTTGCCCCTAGTGTCCACAGCCCCTCGAAAATGCCAGCCTGTGTAACTGCCAGGGATTAAACTGTAGGAGGATGTTACATCATCCCTAGCATCTAAACATAAAGAATTCCCAGGCGTAAAGCAATTGCGGCATAGTCCAGCTTCAGAGTCAAGAAATCCTTTGCTCCCATCAACTCTTATCCTCTGGTATTGGCAGATGTCAGATGCCTCATGCAAGTACTTTGAAAAATCTATGAAATCTTCACACCTGTACATGTGCAACAGCACGCTTTTATACATCAGAAAATAAGTCAAACCTAATCTGTCTTCTGTTTCCCCGCAGAGGACGGGGAGAGAACACACGTGCTGATTTCTGATGAAAAGAAGGCATCAGAATAACGTGATCTTGAGGACAGATGCCAGGCACATGTTTTGTTGGCAGATCGATACGTGGTCTTGCCATGGGCTGCTTATTCTTTGGAGATAATTGTATCTGCACTGTGCAGGGGGAATCACGCAGAGCATGAGCGCAGAGTGCGTGGTACCAGACAGGCTCTGCGATTGAGTTGCCACCTTTCATCCGTGAAGGAACCTAGAGGCTGTTGCCTCTTTGCCGCGTGTGTGGTTCAGCAGAGGTGCAACGAAGCCCTGGGCTCGCCGAGCACCCTGGGAAGAAGGCAGAAAGGGAAGCCTCCGTGAGAGGTGAGAAAGGCAGTGCCTCATGTAGGGTTTATTAAAATAAAGTTGGAAATATTTGTGGAAATAAGAGCAGAGTAGGTTTGACTTTTAAAGGATGTGGAGGGATTTCACGCTTGGCTAGAAAGTAAGTGATCAGTGAGTGTGGGACAGGCCATAGGGAAAGCTCTTAGGCTCTGGAAACAAGTTAGTAATGGTGACTAATAAAATCAAGGTGAACAGCTTGCTTCAAGGGAGAACTTATCTCTGGCAAATCTGTGAAAACCCAGACTTTCTCTGGAGTTGATTATCCCTTACTAAAATTTCGGAGGAAGGAAGTAAAGGGCTGAGCAGAGAAATGTTAATGAAATTCTTATCCTCAAATAGCCCCCTTCCTGCTTACACCCAGCCCACACCAGCCTTCTGATGGCTGAGGCGCCTTTCCAGCCCAGCAGCTGGTGTAAGGAGAGCCGAGCTGAGCAGGGTGCTCCGTGCCCTGCTCCTCCCTCGCTGTCCTGCAGCCTGAAAAAACCTCCTTGTGTTTGGTAACTCAACAACCGCTAAGGGCTTTCACGGTTCTCAAAGGTTACTTATTTCTGTGCAACTTCAGTTAACGCACGCTTGGGGTTTTGCAGCCGCGCGTTGAAACATTTTTCTGCCGTGCCTTTTCCAACTCGCTCTTGGGGCAGACTGAATTCTTTTTTGTGGCGGTTCGCTCACGCGTCCCTCCTACCGAGGCAGGTGTTGAGCGGAGGTGGTTGTGAGACGACGCTGCGTTTTGACTCCGGATCCGGTCAGATTGTGTTCGTCACTATGGCTCGGGTGGAACAAAGGGCTCTTGGCTCTGTCAGCGTCTAGTTTCTTTGCTTTTTAGAGACTGCAAAACTCAGAGAACTGGAAAAGCCTGTACCTCGGTTGAGTATTTCGGCGGATGGGTTGCACAGCGTGGCTCTGATCTCTGCACAAGTTTAAGCAGGTAGCATCAGAAGGAGAGACTCTTTTCCACCCTACATTTAAGAAAAAAGGGGGAGAATCAACAGAGAGAATAAAAAAATTTCTTTTTCACTGTGTTTTACAGATAGGGTTGAAGCCCGGGCGCTTAATGTAGGTCCTAGAAAAGAGCGTTCATTATCTTCTGGTTCCTGATATAGAGCCTTAAAAATGCAAGAGTCTGGTGTGGAAATAATTGGTTTGTAAAGAGGCGTATTTTTCAAAAATTATTGAATGTCTTTTCCCTCAGCGAAGCCCAGGCCTCAGTGCTTTCTCCAGCTCGGCTGGTGCCCCGGGAGGGCACCTTTCCCCCTCTGGAAACGCTCCCGGGAGCTCTTCCCTTCCCGGGGGGGCCGGGTGCTATCTCCTTGTTAGCGCCACAAGATGGCGGCTCACAAGTCCCTCACAAGATGGACTACGCTTCCCGGCGTGCCCCGCGCCGCCGCGCGAAATGGCGACGGGGCGGGACTACACCTCCCGGCATGCCCCGCGCCCCCGCCCGCCAGCGCTGCCTGCCCGGGGAGGGGAGGGGCGGGGCGGCGTCTGTGAGGTCACGCAGGTAGCGGAAGTGATTTCACATCCGGCGGGGCTGCGGCGCAGGGAGGGGAGCGGGGCGGCGGGCGCGGAGCGAGGCCGGGCAGCGAGCGGGGGACGAGGCGGCGGCGGAGCAGCAGCGGCGGCAGCAGCTCGGGGAGCC